>DWON01011014.1:0-10433 GCA_018251015.1 Phocides pigmalion okeechobee
GTGTGGTTGCCGGATACACATTATTGGAGGCGACCATCTTAGTCCTCAACAGTAGGAACGCATCCGCGTCCATCCTTAAAAAGAACTTCTGTTCTATTTGAGATTGGACGTGGTTGTCCATGGGCAGCAGTGACTGCTTAACATCAGGTGGCCTGCATGCCCGTTTCTTTCTCTTTCGCAATAAAAAAAGAAGTAATTAGTATAATTGTGCAATGATTAATTTCATTTGATTACGTGAAAATTTACGACATGACATTACAATCACAGAATATACATAAACAAAATATGTGGTAACAATGGATGTATCTTTGAATAAGATAACTTGAAAGTTAGATTTTTACTGGTGCAAGGGATTGCGGACCTAAATTCGTAATACTAATTCCTATTTGATACCTTCACGTGCTTTCAAAAAAATAATTTAATAGTTGACAGACAGACAGATTAACAATGAAGTGATCCTACTAGGATTCATTTTTCTTTTTAGATCGGTATCTTAAAATGTAGTAGGTTCATGTGTGTTTCATTAGTCACATGTACACACACACACACACACACACACATATATACACATTTTATATGTATTTAAACAAACTTATTCGAATAGAAACATTTTTAGCCTGAAATACAGAATATCAAGGTAAAGATAAAAAGTAGGTATTAGATAAGACGCGCCAGAAAAATGTTAAGTAGCTTCTAACAATTCAACTTATTCTAGTCAAACAAGGGTATTTGTAGGATGAACAGTCTGACACAATCTTCTTCTATCTATATATACAATAAAATTCTAATTGAGCTGTGTTTATATATTAAATATTATTCGGGTAAATGCTTTATTGTAAATGTGGGGGAACTATAGAGTGGTCGACCCGGGAGGTACCATCGCCACCCTCATAATCCTCATAATCATAGAAAAGGCCCGAAATATTTCCGTTTTGTATGCCTTTTATGTATATCTTTTGTATACTACCTTATTTACGTAATATATATGTGACTTTGAATTTTGCCTTTTTCTACGTTAAGGTTGGAAATTTAGTACCTATGAATGTTTGAAACCCTTTTTTCCCCATCACAATATACCTGATATTTATGCCCATTATTCTTTGATTTAAAATTCTATTTTTCTATTAAGATTAATTTGATGAAGTCGCAGGTACAGCTAGTTCAGTAACTAAATAGATTATCACGGTAGGCAATAAATTATTATATTTCGCAAACAAATAAATATCTGTAACAAAAAATCTTTGAGAAGTTATTTTTTTACGCCTCGAGAATTGACGCCCAGCCTTTTAGCACAAAATGTAGATTATAACAAATATTATTATTTATATACTTATTGGCATCAGCCTCAAGCCCTCAAGATACTGAAGTCGTCTGCACGCAATAAAAAGAAGATTTTTTGTACGCAATTTTATATAAAAGAACATTCCAAATTTCAATGTGGAAAAAAATCAGAAATCATTTTGAAAACTCGAATTTTCGGAATATTTTCAAACTAAGTAAACTGTGTTAACGTGGATATATACGAGTATGGGCATGAGTAAGGTTGCAGAGGTAAATTATGAGTGATGAAAAACTTGACGAAGTCTAAATAAAGCAACGGCATAACAGACCGAATCAATAAAGCAAGCATTGTGATGAAGTGACTCCAACTGGCCTCAGTGATAGGGGACCTGTTGTCCTAAAGGATTTTAGTTGATTGTTTGTTCCGCGTTACGAAACCCGATATATCGAACATACGGCTCTTGGACTATTAATATATCTTGATTGTGATGGTAATCTATCTTCAGTTTTCCGATCGACTGACTAAATGCGAAAATTAGCAAAATTACAAATTATTAACGTAACGATGATTGCTGTGGGTGACGCATACGAAATTAGTTCTATTGTTTAGTTCAGTTGCTATTCGCTATCTATAAAGTCTGTTTTCAATATAATATGCTAACGTATTTCTATGCAGGGTTTTTTATGTTTTTTTATATATTTCTCACCTGCTGCTTTTTATCTTGCAGCACAATTGATTTCTTTTAGATACATAGTCTTTTACAAATGTTTAAATATTTCTAGTTAATATTGTAAATTAAATATATATACATGGTAATCAGAGAAAATAAAAACAATTATAAACCAAACTTGACAAAATAATAATAATTACTTATGAAACATTATCTTTTTTTGTTTTAAGATATAAATAAACAACACAAAGTAGACAAGGTAATAATAAAAATAATAACTTAATAACTAAACTACATACACATAGTTAAAAATCATGATATCTATGCAGGGTATAAACTCGAAACTTTTGCATTGACTAATGAAAGACTAATAAAGATATTACAAGCTATCACTAAGGAGTAGCATATTGCTACGTCTGCAATATTTGTTTTGAACAGAACTTTCTTGTCATTTTTGTTTTTGGGGCACGCTAATTCTCGAAATCTGTAAGTCCCTAATTTTTTGTACCTCCACTTCATCCCTTGCCACTGTGTTTTGAGGAAGAAATAGAACTATTTTTTATTATTCTTCCGTTTTCATTTTTTGTTTCAATTTAATTTTATGAATTGTTCGTTCTTTTTCACTTTTTATGGCAATTTTTTGATATTTTCAAAATTCCATTGGGACACTGCGTGCCTCGACATAGTGGAATGATTTAACAATTATTAGGTAATGACTGCCCATCATTCAGGTCCTATTTCTAATATTAGGGCAAATGATGCTAATATTTCTTGGTAGTCATTAAGCGGAAGAATTTCTCATCTATTACGAGTATTTCAATGAATTATTTCTTTAAGTTAATTCTTTGACGTCTTTTTATGGTGATATCAAAGTCACATGTTCGTATGACTTATGGCCACAGCGGTGTTCTGGTTTAGAAACAAAGACAAAAGTCATACAAGGAGTACGCGCCGTCATAGTTCGTCTTAGGTAGGTCTTTTGCTCTACATATACATATGTCTGATAGGTGATAGCGACCACTTAATAAGCGGACTGATATTCGTTTGCAACTTTTTTATATAAATAAAAAAATCGTTTGGTTGTGTTTTCTTTGGAAACCTATAGTCGCTTACCGATGTTTTCCCTTTTGGAGTTTTTATAGCGAGAATAGCGTCATAAGCTAAAATATTAATATATTTCCTATACAGTCATATCGGGCGTAAGATTGATGGGAAAATAATTCACCTCCATTCATTTGGAAACATTTGTATTGCGGTGATTAATTAATATTTAATTCGTATTATTATTGATCGTGCGGATACCATAAATACCGTAATAGGGTTTCAAGACCATGAATTTATTATTTGATTTATTTTTAAAGGTAGAGCCGGTAGAGCTCGCGCGGGGCGGCACCACCGCCACCCTCATAACCCGCCGTAAAACGACATGTTCGTCATGTATTGTGTTTCGGTTGGGGAGGTGTATTGGTGGTGTAGGTGATATTAGTCCTCATGAGTAGGAACGCATTCGCGTGGACGATTCGATTGGACGTGGTTGTCCATAGGCTGCAGTGACCACTTTAATTTAAGTGTTTAATTTCTCGCATTTTACAAAAAAAAAAAAAACTTATTATGCACCAAAACCTTCCACAAGAATTACTCTACTTGTTGTTGAAAACTGTGAGAAAATCCGTCCAGTACTCTTTGAGTTTATCACGAACAGACAGACAGAGGCGACGAGGGGCTAGATATTTAGCGTTTGAGCGCGTAACACAAAAGCTTAATTGTAGTTTGAATTTGAATTTTGGTATCAGCAGCTCTCATATATCTTTTTCTATCTTTCCAATTTTAAAGTTTGTGTCCGGACAGCATGTTGACAAGAAGGCATGTTGCTCCATTTTTCTCTGCTGGGGTTGAAACTTGTAGAAAACTGTATTACTTATATCGTTCTCATATTGCTTGGCTGCAAACTTCTTTATCTTATATAATGTATCAAAAATATACAAGAACTTTTAAAGATAGGAGAACTATAACGCAAGTAAAGTTCCTGATAAACATTACTTGTGTTTCGGTAGGAAAGGTGTGGTTGCCGGCCACACTTTGTCCTCAGGAGTAGCAACGCATCTACATTCGAGCTCAGATAGTATTTCAAAAATCCAAATTGTTTTAATGAAGATATCGATTACCTAGGTTATGCTTTACGGTGGATTATGAGAGCGGCGATGGTACCTCCCCGATTGAAATATAGGTCTCCCACCTTTAAATTACTGTAGACTTTTAATACATACGTTAACAAAAAAACAATGTTTAATTTAGATAGAACTGTAGAAAATCGATTGGATTACCTGTTTGTTGACATTGATGTGATTGCACGTCAAGGGCAATATATTTACGGTGTAAGTGGGGGACGCACGCGACCCATTATCGTCATTCGTTGCTCGTGAGCTTTCCACTCCCATTTTCCTCCATATAAAACTTTGGAGTAGGTTGGGAAAGTTGTAAAGAATTTTATTAATGTGGTGTCCGACATCAATAAATTTCTTTAGCTTCTCTTATCCCCAAGGCTTGGCACTAGAAAAATTGAAGGTGGGAGGACTATAGTTCAACCGGGAAGGTACCATCGTCGCCCTCATAATCCGTCGTAAAGCATTACTTGTGTTTCGGTTGGAGTGGTACAGTTGCCGGCTACACTTTGAAACGAGGCGACCATATCAGGAGTAACAACGTTTGAGTTCAGATGGGATTTCAGTAGTATTTGTGGTTGAACGTAGATGTCTATGGCTGCGACTACTTAAAATCTGGTGGTTTGCATGCTCGTTTGCTGCTTTTCTCACATAAAAAATCTACATCTAACATAGAAGATTTTGGATCTAGAATCTTAACCTTGAGGGTAATAGGGGCTCGTGTGATGTGACCAACGACATAACTCTCTTTATATCGTCACGCTACTCTGCAACATCATTATATTAATATTCACGGCAAATTAATTAATTTCCATTTGACTTGATTTGACTGCTAAAATTTAATAAACTTTGGAAACATTTATTAACTTTGGTTGCAATCCACTCTACTTTGCATAGATAGGTGTGGACTTACACTAATAAATTAATTCCTATTTGATTTGTCTTGATATGTCTGCTCAAAATAGTAGGAAACGTTCAATAAACTTTCGTTGCAATCCTTTTAACTTTGCAAGATAGGTCTGGAATTCTCTTTAAAACAAAGGAAAGTCCAATGCTTCACATTGGTGCAGATTTGGGTCACGCGTGGGTGATTTGTCCAATGCGTCTGAGATATTTTCCAACTGCCCATAGCCCATTCTCTAAATTAAAAGACTGTCATCTATCGAATTATGGCGTAGCATAACTCCTCTACTTGTCTGAATCTAAACAATTGACAAAGTTGTAAAACATTAGGTACGATTGGGAGCTGGAGAGGTAACCATAAGTGGTAAATAATTCTATCGGCGCTGTCGAGTCACAATCACGCTTAAAATAGGTCCTAGTTATATACATATAATAAAACTGTCACTAATTGCTGTCTGTTCGTTATACACGCGTCTGGGGTGTCTTTATACACGCCACAGAGCCCAAGTTATTATTTTTTTATTTTGCCTGTTTGTCTGTATGTTTGTGTCCGCTAATCTCAAAAACGGCTTATCATTATGTTATTTGAATACAGTTTTCAGAATTATATTGTTTTGGGCTGTATTACACATTTAGTATTTTTTTCATTGAAATCGGTTAAGAAATAAAGATATTACGTCAGTTTCATTCAATCATCGACGACGATTTGATACAACCCTTATAAGTTATCTATCTGCCGTTATATTTATTATCTATGTATATATGTCCTTAGTTGTTTACTTTCCACATTTCATACCAGCTACAGTTTGCTAAAACATTTTCAATTAACTTGTCGGACACAATCTTAATTTCCGGTGGCTATTTCTACTTGTTTTATATTTGTACTGAATTCAAAATCCGAGTATCCAGTTGCTTCGACTGTTTACTGCAGCTCGCCTAGAGACATTCAGAACAGACCTCAATTAGGACAGGAGTCGAGAGGTCAACCACAATTGCGTTGCTCCTGAAGTCTATATTTAATTGAAACTCGTAAAATCAAAACACAACTCGTTAACAATACTGCTATATTACGGAAGTGGATGTTAATTTGGATATCCGTTTTTTTCCTATTAAATATTACCAAGTTTTAAATTCACATATTATTATTTTATGCCGTCTATTACATTGTTACGAATTCTTGAAAATATTAAGTAAAAGAAATTTGGAATGTCTCGTGTCTTGAAACTCATACGCTTATATAATTATACATATGTACATATAGTAATAACGTATTGACATAATTTATACTATTTATTTATTTAATTTTACCTGTTTTTTTCATTGTAATATAATCTATACATATATTATATTTATACTGTTAAAGTATTAGTTTCTATAACCCATATGGCTCATTGTCTAATTTAGATTTAAGTGGAAAAATAACGAACGTTTTTTGATCGTAAAAATATTTTAAAGTCTGATGAAACTTTCGGAAACGTTTACTGTTTAAAGACTTGCGAGATATTTTAACCATTTGGTGAAACAGAATTCGAGTTGGTACCCACCCTCTTCCATCATTACTTGTACGAGTGACATTTTGCACCCTTGTCTAAGTCTCGTGGTCGCCTGTCTAGATTAAACTTCTACCTACGTTCAATTTACATATTTTCGAGCAAAGTTATCCAAGTCCTTTTTAATATTCCTTTACTTTTCAAGATATTTCTTTTCACAAAATTTTCGTACTTTATCTATTTTGCGAAGCCTTTCTAACGTTATTTTTCTAAAACAAGGCGACAAGGAGCTGACAGCAAAAGTACAATAAAGTTAGAGTGTAGCAGTACACAAAAGTCTGCGTGATTTATGGAGATAAAATTGTATTATGATATTAAAAAGTAGGAGAACTATAGTTTGACTGGGGAGGGTCTACCGCTGCTTTTATACTCCGCCATAAAGTATTACTTGTGTTTCGGTTGGAGAGGTGCAGTTACGGGCTACTCTTTGAAGCGAGGCGACCATCTTAGTCCTCAGGAGTAGCAACGCATCTACGTACGAGCTCAAATAGGACTTCGGTCGTACTTGTGGTTGTATGTGGATGTCTATGGGCTGCGACTACTTAACATCAGGTGGTTTGAATGCTCGTTTTGCTACTCTTTTCACATAAAAAAATATTGTCGTTCTCTCTATCCCTGGGATAATACAAGTATATATTAGATACAAGTCAACCGGATTAAGGATATGTCCCTGTGGTATACCATGTAAAGCTTACCTTCTAAAAGTCTGGATATGCTTACCCTAGTCTCGCTTTAAAATGAGACTAGGTAATTTACCGTGGTAGAACGTTACAAAACTATTTTGATAACACTTTTCTTAAATTTGTTATGAAACTACAGGATAAAACCTATCAAAGGCTTGACACTAAATCTGAAAATGCCGTAATTCTAACAGAGAAAATATAAAACACACTGTCTTTCGAAGGAAAGGTCTCTCTCTGTACTTTAAAATTGAAAAGTAGAAGTACTTCTCGCTCTGTTACATTAATAATATTATGTATATTTTTGTTTTTATGAGTCTTAGTCTTGAAGTCTAGAATTCTCAACTCATATAATACTTGTGATAGATGTAGTTGTATTTTTTATTGGTCAGATGGCGTCGTGACTCCAATACTTTCCTATTTTTGTTTTTTATTAGCCAGACGGTATCATAATTTTAATACTTTGAAACAAATTGTGTCAATGTTCCACTTCTTAAATTTTATATTTGTGCATATAAAAAGTAGCTTAGCATTTTTAACCTTAACTATGTCATTACCATCAATAACTCTTTGCTGTCCCGTTGATCAGTACGTCTCCTTTTAAGATACAAACATTTATGCCATAGTTCAACACTGATCAAGTGCGAATTAATAACTTCATCCGTTTCTGAAAACTTTGTGGAGAAATCTCAGGTACGCAGGTATCCTTTATATTTTCCTTCAATATTAATGTAAGAGATAAAGAATTTCTAAAACTCATACTATTTTGAATAAAATGAGGTGTGACTTTGGATTAGTACTCTGGACTACCTGTGTGAGGGGGCAGAAGCATAACCAATAGGATTAAATTGCATATCATTTAACTTTTCCACACCACTTACATAAATTCTTTTGGCTGGCCGCTGGATTTGCGTACCTACAGGTTAGAGAGGTATTAAAATTCTTGTTTATTTTTTGTCTAGAGACCGCACATTATGTTGCATTCCCTTTGTGTGGTTTTTATGTAATTCTTAGCGAATAATTTGTATTTAACTCTCGTAATATTTATTTTTTGTGTATCGTCACTCCACCTGGCTGGAGGGCGCCCTACACGCTACGCTACGCTTACTGAGACGCGGTCTCTACTCCAGAACACAATTATTCCAACGGTTAAGGTTTCTGCGGCAGATGTGGCTTGGTAATCCTTTGGGCTATGTCGATAACTTTGGTTCTCTGTTGGATAACTTCATTTCGGATACGATCCTTCAGAACGATTCCGAGCATAGCCCTCTCCAAAGTCCGCTAAGCGACTTTATACGAAAAGTGGCTGTGAGCAGCTGGAAAAGGAAAACTGAAGATCGAGCTCAGTGGTGTGCCATTGGAGAGGCCTATGTCCAGCAGTGGACTATTATGGGCTGATGGTGATAATATTGAATTATGTCGCTATTTCGTATATTGTGCGCATTTTACATGTGCTAGTAACAAGCGAGTCTTGACGTCGCCAATAGACAAGATGTGGACATGTCTATGGATAATAGAACCAATATATTAATAATATATTTGTATTTTTGTTATAAAAATAATACATTACTCCGAGATAGAAATATTAAAAAAACATTTAAGCCTTCAAGTCCTTGACAAAAATTAGTTTCTTTTGGCTTCGTTTCTTTAAAACGATACGTCTTAGGAGTAAAAGGAATTCTTGAAAGAATCTACTTTCAATAATTTTTTTTTATTTTGAAATGCTTTCATGTAACTTAATCAATATTCATGAAAATGAATTAATATTCATAAAGTCAGCCTTAATACTACTTTTGTTTTGATTGATTCTTTTTATTATGAAGCTTTAACTGAAAAAAACTAGACTCAGAATGCAAGATCTCTTTTGAGTGAACAAAATAATTTCTTGTTTCATATTTTCACTAAATCCTGTCAAAATATGTTCCCTCGTACATCTTGCGGCATACTCCGAAACCGGGATTACATTAGGCGTTTCTCAGTAAATCTGAAATCCATTTTCCCTTAAGAACGCGTATCGGTAATGGTATGCAAAGTAAATCTGATGGAGGCCGTCTAGTTCGCGGATTTATTTAATACTCCTATCTTATATTCCATAAACTCTTTTTATTTACTTTGAACAACGTTTGCATCTATCTCAGGGATTTACAAGCTAGGCTCTTTAAAAGGATACAGAGCTTGAAATACTATACGACTTGAGACAACTACTTAGCATAAAAAATACCGTCGCCCTAGGATTTCATGTATCTATCTCAGAATATTATAAAACAAAGTCTCTCGTCGTGTCTGTCAGTCATGTTAAACTCAAAAAATACTAGACGGATTTTCTAACGGTTTTCAATAACAGGTAGAGTGATTCCTGAGGAAGGTTTTGGTGCATAATAAGTTAAGTTTTTTTTATAAATTTGGTGAGATATTAAATAGCTAAATTCAATATGTCGTCGTTCGGAATAGATGTTTCTAATTGTTCGTTTTTGCAACTAGGTAATGACTTGATGCATGTATGAAAGAAAAATAACGTAAGTAAATGTAAACTCTACTACCCGAGCGAAGTTGGGCCGAGTTGCTAGTCCTAGGTGATTAAAAAAAGAGTTTTTTTTAACACGTTTAATTTTTGTATCCGCTGTCACCAAAAAATTACAGTCTGCGCAGCAGAACAATCTGGAAACATTGTAACACGAGTTGAGGATTATTTTCGAACTTCATGGATATAAAATGTGATTAGAACTATCGTCACCGCTTTATTTATTGTAGATTTAAGTAATACCCCAATAACCTAACTAAATTAAATGCACATATTTCAAAATTCCGTGCCAAGTAAGAAATAGCAATCGACCTAAACAGTTTATTGATGTAAACCTGAAAACTGAAGTTAAGAAATGTTTGCTTATTTGGCACGGAAAAGAAAGTATTGATTTTCGTAGCAGCACAAATAAAGAGTAGGTACAAGTTGAAATTGGACGCTCGTCAAATATTGTTGCAAGCGAGCAGCCGCGAGTCTGCAGTGTTTATATTGGATGACAGCATTGTTTATTCGCTGCTAGCCGATATTTTATTGGAAAACTGGGCCAAAATCGCCCTAACAATTAAGGTACATTTCCAATAACAATTTCAAATAAAGAGTAGGTACAAGTTGAAATTGGACGCTCGTCAAATATTGTTGCAAGCGAGCAGCCGCGAGTCTGCAGT
>DWON01011015.1:0-10432 GCA_018251015.1 Phocides pigmalion okeechobee
AAAACGTGTTATGTATAGCTTACTTAAGTTTAATTTTAGTTATTTTGAGGCAATGTGATTATTTTGTAAGAGTAAAAAATTATAGAAAATAAATTCATTGAAAAATTCTATCTTTACTTCGTGTTCCCCTAATTGTGCCAGTGTGTGTAGTTTAGGTTTGAGTATAGTTACACTTGACTGATGACGCTGATGCCAAATTATATATTTTTATTATTATATCGATTCATCATATAAAACATGTATTTCAAAATTTTCAGCCTCTTAGCATTTTTAATATTTAAATTCAATTATTTGGAGTCTGCAATATTACATAATTTCAGAAGACATAATTTTGTTATTGAATCAATGACTGTTAGTACAGCTGATAAATATATTACTGTTATGAATATTGCAATCTTATTATATAATATTATTAAAATGGGGAGTGATGTAGTGACGTGTAATTTCCGTACGTCAACTGTCAAACGACAATGACATTTGGTTACTGTAACAGCTTTTTTATTACGCGCCCAAATTGCCTTGTCGACTCTAAATTGCTGAACTATATTAAAACTTGTGACGATAGTAAAAATCTCCATAAAATGATTGTAAAAAAAAAAACAAAATATTAATTCCCAAAAAACTAATTTTAGGATGAAACGAAACGTACGTTGTTGTCAATGAAATTTCGCGAAATTTTGTTTATTTTTTTTTGTCTTTGTTGGCAAACGCAACTATGAGTCACGCAGCCACCTGAATTATCTTGAGTTTTAATGGGAGCGTTCCTATTTTACGATCTGCTTAATGACCCGTGACTAATTATTTGGCGATGAGCGATGAAACGAAGATCGAAAATAATAAGAGTAAATGTACTTTCTAAGAACTCTTAAGGATAATTTCTTCAACGAACACTTACGATGTATACAGTAAAACCATATTTAAAAATACTTCAAGTTTATTTAAGAACTTTTAAAATGCATATGTACAGAAATAACTAATGTCTATCTAGCTGCGAATTCAATTTTTCTCCTATAGGCATTAAAAATGTATAAGTTATTTTCAATTTAGATAAGACAATCCAAGAGTTATATAATTAGTTTTAAGATTTTCATCATTTAAGATTAAAAAAAAATCCATCAGTTACCAACGAATATATAAAAACTTGAAGGATCTGCTTGTGATTTTGTTAGTAATACACTTTTTAAGCTTATTTACAATTTCAAAAACGTAGCACACGTATTAATATTCTTGTCTAACGTCTGTATTGTGTTTTTGTTGCAGGTAATATTGAAAACGGCAGCATTTATGAAATAATTTTGAAGAGAGGTACACGGACAGTTAATTTATGAATATAGTTAATTTTAAGTAATATTTATAATATAATAATAATAGAATAGTAGATATATTAGGTACTTATTTTTATTTCCTGGGATTCTAACATTTACTACAAAAAAATTACTGCCACATTGAAACAATCGAAATTTCCAAACGAAAAGTGTATTCGACACTAAGTTTCTGAACGGATATGTTACAAAATATAGAAAAAGGCAAAATATAAATAACAATGGACAAGACGATAAATTTTCTAGCATATTTACAAAGAAAAAGAAAAGAAACGTTTATTCCATTCATGGGACAACAACTAAATAAGTACATTTAAAACAGTTTTATATGTTGTCTTATAAATATGTCGATAAGTGAAAAAAAATCAAGTTATATCTTTATAAACCTATTAGCTTTTGCTCCAGCTTTACTTGCACAGAAACCGGAGTGATCACCACTAGAATAACAATACTCGTAAAGTAAATAAGATCCAGACGCATAAAGTCCAATTAGCAAAATGTCCAGTAGTGGGAGAACTACAGTTCGACCGGGGAGGTACCACCGCCGCCCCTATAATCCACCATAAAGCATTACTTTGGTTGGAGAGTTGTGGTTGCCGGCTACACTTTGAAACGTGGCGATCACTTTAGTCCTCAGGACTAGCAACGCATCTACGTTCGAGCTCAGATAGGGTTTCAGTCGTGTTTATGGTTGTACGTGGATGTGTACGGGCTGCGACTACTTAACATCAGGTGGCTTGCATGCTCGTTTGCTACTCTTCTCAAATAACAAAAAAATAATAATATTTATGATTCTAAATGATCTTCGCGCTTTTATCAATTTCTATCAAAACTACTCTCGATGTCCGTCAGAAACATTGCCACATAACTAACCTATTTACCATCTTGTAGGGTCATGCTTTAGAAAATTATTATGGAATTTGTAGTAATTTATCATTTTGTGAACCCGAATTGTATTTTATTAGAATTTTTGTCATGAATTTGACGTTGATAAATTACATTTTACGAAACCGTTCAAATTACTTGTTCGGTTTGTCAAAAATGCTTATTAAACGAATTTAATGTGCGTTTTAGTTTTAAAGTGGGTTCGAACCAATGTCCGACCCTGGAGGTACCATCGTCGCTCTCATAAACCGTAAAGCAATTCTTGTGTCGGTTGGTGAGGTGCGGTTGCAGACTTACTCGTACTAGCAAGGCGAGTATTTCAGTCCTCAGGAGTAACAACGCATCCATAACCTCAAACAGTTCGGTCTTGTTTGAGTTTCGACATCAATGTGCATATTGCAGAGACTATTTAACATCAAGTTGCCTATAAAGCTCGTTTGCTTCTCTTTCAACAAAAATCTAACGGTAATTAACATAAAAACGAAATCCAATTCAAATTCAAATATTTTATTACATTGTAATACACTTAATGAATGTCAGGGAAGCAATATAAAATCAGTACATCGGCTTTGAGCGCCCTGTTGGCTAAGGTTGATCAGGAGAAAAACTCTCGGCACTCTTTTTAAATCAGTCCTTGATAAGTAAACATTACACAGTATAACATTAAAATACTTCTACTGTCTAAAACTTCTGTTGTCTTATTAATAAAAAGTAGTTCAATTTCGCGTATTAGTTTTTCGGTGTTTCTGAATAGGGAGGGGATCCTTTGAACACGTCTTGCTACATATGACTAGTTTTATTAATTAGCGTGAGGGTGTAACCAGAACACAGGTACCGAACGCAATCAATTGACATCTGTCAACGCGACGTTGCATGTTGTGATAAGCCATTATTTTATAATACGTGGGCGTTATGTAATCTCAATCGCACACGTGTTATTTCAACATTGATAATGAATGAACTAGACCCGCCGGCACGATGCCAGTCTAGACTAAACGCTAACTCGAGGAAAAATAATACCTATTAGCATGAAATACGGATGTTTACGTTGGAACCACATGCATGCAGATATGAATGCTAATATTATTACGCTGCGTCTTACTAAGATTGAAAAAATATATATTTGAGAACAGTAGTAAAATATCATCTTAATCTTAGAATTCATTTTCGTCTTTTATTTTATGCACCATTGAAAAATCCATTTTAACTCCCGCCTGTCTTTTTTTTCTTAATTCCACTTTCTTAACGGCCAGCGTCGCAGCTCCACTTATTATCGTACATATTAATAAAGTATTTTAGTGTTTGAAGTTCAATATTTTAACAAATTACGTACATATAATTATTTTATTGCGTTTATATATTTCGTGTCACAATATTGTCATGTCAAAATAGAATATTTTAGATTGGTATTTAACGGTAATCGTAACCTTACAGTACTAAACAAGTACGCAGGCTACTTGACTAGCCTCTAGGCCAGGCTCTTTCACATCCATTCGGCTTCAAGCGATAGGAGCGTAGCTTCAAAACACTTAATTTTCAGAAGACATTAAAACGTCGTTGGCATTTTACTTAATGTATTACTAACTTGTTCAACATTTTTGTTTAAGCCCTTTCATTTTACTATGTAACGGGTACTCACGTACACCTTTGGCAATTATAAAACTTTAATCGTGAGTAACCGTTATATAGTAAAATTTTAAGTTCGGCAATGATTAAGATGGTGATTAGTTAAAAATTATACGCCCTTACGATTTGAAGTTCGCGTAATACGACCTTAAACAGGACTAATGTCACAAGATGATGACTAATATTATCGCGGAATTTACACATTTTACTATGTACCAGGTATTCGCGATTAATGATTTTTGATTGCGGATATTTCGAACCGGTTGCATGGCTCGTGGTCACGGTGAAACTGCGGTGGCGGAGGAAAGTGTTGACTTGTGCTAATGGTAGATTAATCGATCTACCCTAAGCCACGTTCGTTTTTCTTTTTTTGGGTTCTATATGAGTTGCTTAGACGCGTTGCTACTGAAGACTAAGATGGTCACCACGCTTCTGAGATACGTAGATACATCACTGCTAAGACTAAGATGGTCGCGTCACTTGTAAATAGCCAGCAATCGCACGCAATATTTATTTTAGCTTACTAACATGTACCTGTGATATATATATATCTTCGCCATGTTTTATGTGGGTGTGCTATTTTTTTATTTGGATACAAATAAGAGCCAAACACTATGCAAACACACTGCCAATATTCTGTCGTAGACATATGTCAGAATGTGTTAGCGTCAATACTGTGCCATTCGATCTGATTTTGCCATTATTTGTTTATCTGTACAAATTAAATAATAAATAAATAAGAATTATTATGAGTAATATAAATTGTTTGTGTTCGATTTAATGATTGGTGCTTTCCCAAATACATGTACTTTGTTTAAAAAGATGCGTTTTGCACGCTACAACACGTAATTTATTTCTAGCGCCGGTTTGAAGTTCAGATAGCTCTTTATTCGTTTTTATAAGTAAACTCATTTCTAATATATAGATACATGCTAATGTAAGGATGTTAAGTTTTTTGAAATACTTGGTGCAATGTTGCAGATCGCTCGTGTTTTGTGTGTTGTGTTAAAGATATGCGGTTGACGGCTACACCTACAAGTGAGGCGACAATCTCAGTCCTAAGGAGTAGCGTATCTCTGCACGACATTGGTTAGGACTTTAGCCTTGTTTGAAGGACCTGAACGTCCGTGAGCTGCAGAGACGATTTAACATCAGATGGCTTGCACGCTTGTTTACTACTCTAGCAGGATAATAAAATGGTATCGACAAGTTGTGGTTACTTACTTTATGTTACAATCCCATAACTATTAATTCATGTGTTTTGGATTTACAAATACTCAAAAAAAGCGTAGGCAAAAATTTCAATAACTATTTTTAAAAATGTCTTCCCTATTTCCAAATTAATGCCCAGAGAAAGTAGGTTACCAATGAGTCAGTCTTAAAAAGGGAGAATAATTATATATACAGTACATTGGAACTTGTACGTAGGGAATCGCCATCCAAATGGAATCCCGGAATGTTGGCAACACTGCCAAGTTGACAACGAAACCTCTTTGAATGTAGAAAAAGTTTAATTTACGACACATGAATTGGAAAAGTTTATTCTATTTTATTTTTCCGCTGGCACGTGGTGGCCAGGATGTCAGTTTCGTCAAGATCTGTTCTTAGAATTATTTTTAATACTAACAAAATTGAATAGTTTCATCATTATATGAAATACTGACGTTAATGATTTTGCCTGCCAAAATTTAGCTTTAACGCGTGCTATATAGCAATACATAATTTTAAAAGTATATAGGTACTTATAAATACAGGACTTTTTTCAGGGCACGAGGGGCACGCAGTTTCCCAAAGGAAATTTCGAAAATATCGAAAAATTTGCCACAAAAGTAAAAAAAAACAGAAGGAATTAAAAAAAGGAAAAAAAAGAAACAATTTTGATAACCTCCGCATTTTTTAATAGGTCAAAATTATTCAAATATAATAATTATAGATTTACAGCATTCGAGAATTAGCGTGCTCCCAAAACAGAAATGACAATAAAGGCCTATATATAATTATTTTTGCTCATTGATCAACTCCAAAATAATATAGCGTGGTCGTACATAGTCTATGACGAAACCGGAGATCTATGAAATGAGTATCTAAGTGTCGCGGTAAAGAAACACAAACAAAATAACAAAACTATAAATTGTCGTATTGTTATAATAGGAAGTATCTATTTTTTAATCATTTAGTATGGCATGTAGCAGAATTAGGAACTTTTGTGAGCAGAATTAGATGTTGCGTTTTAGTTGATAAGCATGGATCATTTTGATATGAGGCGACTATGTTTTAATGGTGAGAGAATTATAGTTCGATTTGGGAGGTACCTCCGCCGTAAAGCATTACTTGTGTTTCGGTCGGAGAGGTGCGGTTGCCGTCTACACATTAAAGCGAGGCGACCATCTTAGTCCTCAGGAGTAGCAACGTTTACGTTCGAGCTCAGATAGGATTTCGGTGGTGGGCGACTACTCTACATCAGGTTATTTTGCTACTTTTCTCACATAAAAAAAACTTAGTCTAAGATTACAATTGCATGTGTGTTGGAGATTTTGATGGACGGCAATGTCCGCTTACTATCAGGCGCGTAAGACAGACGCCTCGCATAGCCGCTAACCGCCAATCTCCAATCGAAACAAATGTTGCTAAGTTTATTTATATTTAATAAGATATTACTATGCACCAGAAACGATAAACGATTTTTAATTGCCGATATTTTGGACTTGAATTGTTTATCGTCATATCGTCAAACAATAGCGAAGGGAAACGATGATATTAATATAAAATTATAGGAAAAAGTGTTTACATACACGAAATTACACTTAAAATATATTTGTCAATAAACTTTCTTTATAAATGAAAATAGTGTACATTTTTCTGGGAATCGAACACATCACGCCGAAAGCGCGCGGTTCGGACCAACTGCTATGGTCGCCAAATTTTTAACATACCACAGCGACATTCGTCGTATATTCATTACTATTTGCGTTCCGGGTACAATTTGTGTTATTAGTTATTACTAGTAAATCATTTTGTTTACAGCTGTTTGTACACTGAAAAGCTTAAAGTTCTTTAAAATTTGATGGAACTCTTTGATGGCTGTAGTGTTGCCAGTTCAGTCGATACGCCATTTTGTCAGTAAATTGTCGGTAATTTTCATCAAGAGGAAACAGGGCATAAAATTTTAAATGGTAGCAATAGGTAAAGGAAGTACATTTTTTTGTCATATGGAAATATTTGTGCCATATTGTCTACTTCGATTTTTTACCCAAGCTTTTTAGACGTCAGATTTTTTTTTTATAAAGAAACCTTTAAATGTTTTATATCTGTATAGCATTAATATCAAGCATTGATGAAAAATATGCACAAATACTTTACTAACAACCAAATATGAACCTTAAATTATGTACATTAATGTTGGTTGATTTTAAAAACAGTATTTTTACGTATTTTGTATTAAGAAACTTAAATATGTCTTTCTATAAAGAGATTAAAACGCACAGACAATATTACTCATAGACACGTCTATCTAAAAGCATTAGCTTTTATTTCACAGATAAAAAATACCCATAGATACGTTTCGTTATAGACATGTGTAAGACTGTCATCAGTCATAAAGCATTTTATATTGTACAGATAAAAAATATGCACAGATAATTTCAGTCATACAATCGATACACGTGCCAGTGCTCTGTTCGCTCCGACGCGCATCATCGTTGAAATGGATTCATCTCAATTCTACGTCTAACACTTTGACTGCCTCATATGTATATTAGATCGGGTCAGTATTGCGGGAGGTGGCAAACTGGAGCTTATTTAATTAGACTGAAGATACGCTTACAATTTACTGAAATATTATTTTTTTAGCATCTGTGTATCATCTATGAACATAGAGACATAATGTCCGCCTTTCGTCTTATAGCGCCGACGTTAACAGAATTTTTGCTCGCCCGAAATCCATACAGATTTGTCCGTACAACTCAGGTGTATACCAGCCGCAAGCGTTGCGTCGCGTATTACACGGTAGTGTTGTAGCCGCAGCAAAAGTGTTAATACGTTACGTGGAACTGGAGTTAAACCCTTGACATTGACGGTAATAAGGATGGGCGAATTCCGATAACCGTCCACAACTTCGCAATATCCGGTTGGAGTACTGGATTGTTGCAACAACATATTTCTTTTACAAGAAAGTACCTTCAACATGTCTCCTTATCCGTGAACTAATAATAATTAAGCGATTGCTTTAGTGACGTATATTTTCTTTTTATTATATAAGTAATTATAAAAAAAAACAATAGTCGTTATTGTTTTTTTTTTATAATTGTCGATATTTTCTACCAGTTGCATTGATTGTGTTCGCGCCTAAACTGCCATGTAACTAGTTGGAAATATAAAAATCGTGAGCATAATGTAGTATAATTTATTAATTGAAGTGATGTGGAGAAGTGGTAAACGTGGTGTAGTAATATAACGAACAACGTAGTCGAAGACATTTTTTACGTCGGGAAAACAGGTGTTAAAACAGGTTTTAAAGGTGGTAGAGCGGTTAGAGCTCGCCCGGGGCGGCACCACCACCCTCATAACCCGCCGTAAAGCAACATGTTCTTCATGTATTGTGCTTCGGTTGGAGGGGTGTGATTGCCGGATACACATTATTGGAGGCGACCATCTTAGTCCTCAAGAGTAGGAACGCATCCGCGTCTATCCTTAAATTGAACTTGTGTTCTGTTTGAGATTGCACGTGGTTGTCCATGGACTGCAGTGCCCACTTAACATCAGGTGGCCTGCATGCCCGTTTCTTACTCTTCCACAATAAAAAAAAGACATTATGCTTTACGGCCTAGTAAGGTACGGTAGGTTACGGCAAGGGACTAGTAAAATTTATATTTACAACATCAAAGAGGACTGCAGAAATACTAGTCATATGTATTGCTACTTCTAAGGATTAAGCTGGTCATCTAACTTGCAAGTGTAATCGACAAACACAACGCGGGAACGCGGAAGGGTTCTTGGCACCATGTCGCATGGGCACGAAATTTCTGTAGATCGTTTATTACTTTTAAGGTATTCTATGTTACTTTTGAGGTAAAAAAAATAATATAAGGATTGATTATTTTGTATATTTAATAATTTATAAACAGCTTTCCCAAAAAGCCTTTAAATCATATCAAACTTAGTAATACATTATGTCTATCTGTATGATATATTTTATTTAATCTTTACGTATAAATATTAATAAATATGTAATATCTTTTCCAAATAGGAAAAACATTTTTACACCTTCTTCATATAAGCATAAAGACCTTTATGAACGAACATTTAAAGCCTATCAAACTGACTTGAAGGTTCTATCTCCCATCGGGAACTAATGCATGTACAGTATAATGCATTTGATTTAATTTGGATCGTATTGATTTTAATAAATATTTTGTTTCCTACAATGTGATGTGCTTTACCATGTGAGCAAAATAATATTTAACATCTTCCCCATATAAGCAAAATAATATTTAACATCTTCTCCCAATAAGCAAAATAATACTTTAGATCTTCTTTATATAAATGTTTTCCCGAGTGTTAAGGAGGTCAAAGTATCTTGCCAAATATTTTGCAAGTAGCGGTATTATACTTGTACGAGTATGTAAACTAATTGTGTCGGTTCCGAGGTGAAAGGCGTCTCCAGAAAATTGTTTTCTGTGATCGCATTACTTCATATCAATTGTTACGTAAAATACTGTACATATCACTCTGTTTGTTTTTTCATGTGAGAAGAGTAGCAAACGAGCATGCCAACCACCTGATGTTAAGGAGTCGCAGCCCATAGACATCCACGTACAACCATAAACACGGCCGAAATCCTGTCGGAGCTCGAACGTAGATGCGTTGCTACTCCCGAGGACTAAGATGGTCGCCTCACTTCAAAGGCAAGCTGGCAACCGCACCTCTCCAACCGAAACACAAATAAAGTAAAGTAACTTCACATATTAAAAAGGTCAATTTCGAAACAAATGTTAAAAAATAATATACCATTTATTTACAATTTAATTACAATACTGAAAATCTTAAAACTAATTGTATTAAAAGCCTAAACAATTTTAGAAGAGTCCGTGCCCACACGATATGGCGCCAAGAACGCTAACCACATTCCCGCGTTATATAGCGATCGCAAATCTCTGCGCGAGATATGAACCAGCCGTCTTGTCACCGGAGGTGTCAATCAAACGTGAGACCAATGGTTTGTAAACATTTTTTGGCACTCGGACCAACGGACCAAACGTTTACAAATGAAAATTATATTTCACCATTAATTAACATTCAGAATTAATTAACCGTAACATACAGAGATAGGTTTTCTCCAAATTTCCCTGCAGACTTACATTAACGCATCTTGTAACTCATAACTGAATGGACCGAAAGGCAGCAAATACTTAATTTTGTATTTTTCCAATGAACATGAATCTAAAAGCACATATATGTATAAACATATATATGTTAATCTGATATACGATATACGATATGATAATCTTTTTTTATTAAGAGTATGAAACGGGCATGCAGGCCACCTGGTGTTAAGTGGTCACTGCAGCCCATGGACAACCACGTCCAATCTCAAATAGAAC
>DWON01011016.1:0-10430 GCA_018251015.1 Phocides pigmalion okeechobee
CATGAGGAAATGAAAGAGTTTCAAATTTTTTAACAAAGTTTCATCGACAAAATGAATTGATTAAATGATATTATTTTTATATTTATATCAATGCAGCGTATGAACTTGCATTTCAACTGATGTCGTGTAATCGCCGCAACCCATGGACATATAATACTACCTCCTGAAGTTCTATCTGAGGTCGTACGTAGATGTGTTGCTAGTCCTGAGGACTAAGATGGTCGCCTCAGTTTAAATGTACCCGATAATCGGATTTTACTAACTGAAACACAAAAATTGCTTCACGGCGGATCATAAGGATGGCGGTGGTACTTCTGCGGTCGAACTATAGCTTTGTAAATAAAAGAGTATTATGAAAAATGTACCTAAGTAAATACAAAATAATGTGAAATTTTCAAAGAATTATTATTACGTTTGATCATTGCTAGTGACATGAGAGCTGGTTTACATCTCGCGCAGAAAATTGCGATTGCTATTTTACACGACAATGCGACTAGCGTTCTTGGCATTATATCGCATCGACACAATGTCTTTATAATGTTTAGGTTATGCTTCTATTATTTGTAGTTTTAGCGTTTTCATTATTGTAATTATCATGTAAATTACGTGTAAATAAAAAATATGAGCAAACAAAATAACTATTTATATTAGAATACGTCCAAAGTAAGTAGACGGCTATATATAGAATGTTGCATAAATTATCATAGCATTTTCACATTACGACAAGAATGAAATCGAGCATAGTAATGTAAGATATCGCAGAAGTTATTAAGATTAAACAATCCACTAGTAGTTTAGTATCCTTGATATAAGGAAATCAAGATAAGAATAAATATTATTAGTAAGATTAGGAAAATATTATTTGTGCAGAAGAAATTCTTTTTTTCCTATTTGGTCCCAATCTTTAAGTGCATTATATGTATCTGACTTTTAATTTATATTCCTATAAATTCTTACAGCATATTATATCTAAGAAATCCTTCATTATTTATTGCTATAAAAATAAGAACTTAATTCATAATATTTGTAATATGTTTCTATTGTTAAATCATAAATTTTGACTTAGTAATTCTTTATGTTAGCAGTAGGTATTTAATTTTTGATTCAACATCTCTTACTGTTTCAGTGCCGAGTTCGGGTCTCCTCTTAAAATAAGGGTTATATCATAGACTATATTGGTTCATTTCACGCTCCTCTGATTACTTCATGGAGAACTCTTAGGCACTAGGTTTCCTCACAACGTTTTTCCTTCTCAGTGGGAAATGATAAATTAATTTCCAATATATGTACATATAATTTCGAAAAAACCGTTTTCCTTCGAAAAGTTGCGTGTTGATCGCTCGAAGTCTAGACCTCAATTTGAGAGACCTTAACTTTAATCTTTCATTATTACCTTAGCTTTCGATAAATGCAATTCGTTAAAATATTTTTTTAAATTCGACTAAACAACAACCAACTGATTACTTTAGACATTTTGTATAATGATACGACAAATTATTATTCGCCTCAACGTGGCCTCGGCTCCATTACTAGGTCGACATTGTAACTTGAAACGCTCAGTATTCGTCATTCGCAATTCAATTCGATATTATACAGTGAATCTTCACACATAAACTAAACTGTCTGTCTGCTATTTCAAGGTGCCCTTAGGCTCAAGCAAATAAAATATTTTTCGACAGAAAAGGTACATCATCCGTCCAGAAACAGTTCTCCTACTTCAATGGAGTTTTTGAGTCGATACTGCCCTTAATAATTTAACTGATGACAGAATAGTTCGACTGAAGAGTTACCACCGCCGCCCTCATAATCCACCTTTAATAAACCCTTCTCTCGGCCTACACTCTAAAGTGTGCCAATCACCTTAGTCCTCCTTAGTAGTAAGGCACTCACGACCTAAATTATGGCTTCAGATCTTACAAACGTCACTCTGTGAGCTATTTCAGTCTTCTTTATCTGTTGAAAAAGTTCAAGTTTTAGAAAATCAAAGACTTCCAAATATTATCATCAATACTATTATCGTTACTGTGATGTGTAATTTCACAGGATTTGTGTGCAATGACAATACTGTTTGGTTGTTTCTAGCAGTACTGCTGTGGTCTGGGTTGAATGCTGTGTTAATGGGATTTGCCATTTTAGAGTACAATGCTACTATGATCAATCTCAATAACAATTCCGGTTTTATTCGAAACTGATTGCAGGCGGATGGATTATTTTAAAACAAATTAGTTGTATATTTATTTGTTATTTCTAATAAATAAAAAAAGGTTGATTCAATTTTTAAGCCTAAAAGTTCTTAAAATTAGGACATTAGCCTAATCGCAGACCCTTCCCACAACGAAGGATACCTAAGCCTAATTTATTTCGGATTTCTGAAGTACCTGTAACGTTGTTAGAGAATAGTTTATTTTTAGCAATTTGCCAAAAGGGGAACAAGTGAATGTCAATGATACGAAAAACATTTGCACAACTACAGATTCGTTAAACTTCTGTGATTGACGGTGACCGTTATTTTGTATTTCTTAATTTCGTTAAGGAGTAATTGGAAAATTCGTTCCGATCGCAATCTCATTTGCTTATACCGCGCAATGAGATCGAGAAATAGAAGTATTAATATATACGTATTCTGACGAAAATCACAATTTGTACATTAACAGGGTCCTATAAATTTATCGTTCATACTATAATTTATTCTAAAATGAATAATTAATATTCCAGAATCTATACAAAACGGTGTGGTAGGAAGCAATTGTTTAATATTTTTTGTTTTAACATATATTTTGGTACTCGTAGATTGGCTCCTATACCACCATGTTCTCTCTCTACTGTATCTGCTCTTTATTTATTTGTCATTCGGTACACATTTTTATAATGAAAATAATAACATAGAATGTATTCATTTTAATACCAAAAGCACGTTTTTATTTATCATATAATCATTGTTATCCTTTAAACTTTTCTTTTCCTACAATAATTTGTAATTCCTTTTATTATAAATTCTTAAAATAGCCTTAAATTTCTATGTTTTACATCGGCGGGCGCTCTGACAACTACATATTTTGTTAGACGATTAAAAGTAATTCTTTATATTGTTGTAGTGTGCAAGTCAATTAATCGCAGTATTGGAATGTTATTCCGTAATATAATAGCGTCGAAGATAAACGAACAAGGCCGGTGTAAGTATTGCGAGCGATAATAAAACATGGTCGCTGCAGTTCGATCGCATTTTTAGAATACTTATTCTTTATACATATTTTTGGCTGTGTGCTCACTATGGGGGTATTAGCTAAGCTGTTTTGGGGATTTCGATCTTCCCCCTGGATGAGATATCGTGAGATTTGGCTCGATCCCTCCCTCGAATTTCACGTGAAGTGTATGAAATAAGTTGGTTTAGTGACAATAAGTAAATCATTGGACACATTTTGAGGAAGAGACATGCACAAAAAATCTTACAATTGTACTGTTTTTTTAAGAGAAATACATGACCTTGCCTAGACTTCCCCTCTTCCCCACGTGAGATTAGGTGAGATTCGTCTCGTGTACGTAATAGTCATAAATACTAGTTTCAGTATATACTGAAGGCAGTATTACCTTACAATAAATTAAGTAGGCAAGATACCTTAACAAAGAATGCTTGAAAATAGAAGCTAAATCTCGGGATCAAATTAGTCAGTACTTGCTCTATATTATATTAACTACATATGGACTATATGGCCGAGATTAATTTGATGCATGCTGAAACAGCCTTTGACAACCAACGCCATCTATCCTACAACATGTGAAATATCGAAAATACGTATTGATTTGGTTATGAATGTCACTATTTATTTGGCCTGGAGCATGTTCTGCCAGCCTTCTCCAGTGATGGTTATTGTAAATACTTTGATAATAAATGCTAACCATAAAGACAGATAAATATATGCTGGATTTATA
Organism: Phocides pigmalion okeechobee; assembly: GCA_018251015.1. Classification (NCBI taxonomy): domain Eukaryota; kingdom Metazoa; phylum Arthropoda; class Insecta; order Lepidoptera; family Hesperiidae; genus Phocides; species Phocides pigmalion. Next base: position 3,931 of record DWON01011016.1, read on the forward strand.
TATTATTATATTCTCTTTCGTTGCAACCTTTTTATATATTACTGTTTTCTTTGGGTCTGTATACCACTCGAAACGAGCATTTTTTTTTACTTTACTTTGCTGTCCCAATGAGTGTTCGTTGTTTGTCCAAACCATTTGTTCAATATTCTCAATCCACCCATATGGCCGATGAGATATAACGAATACCATCGGTAGTCAAAGACATTTATTGTATGTATACTTTAAAGTACAGGAGTACTCGTGAAAACTAGTCAGTAGCGGTCACCCATCCAACTCTCGATCCCGCCTCGGGCTACGATACTCAGGCTACTCGCGCTACGATACATTTACTATTAATGACTTTTTCATTATTTTCCAATAATATTTTTATCGAGTTCAATGTCACAATCACACTACCATCGATAATTAACTTTGCTTAAAACAGAAAATCTCTATCATTGTCTATTTTATGCAGTTTGTCAATAGATTTTATATTAGGAGCGACGTTCGATACTTACATCGAAAGCAAAATTGCGGAGATTAGATTCTTGTTTGCTAAAACAATAGACAGCTGAAACATAATTAAAGTTTGGTAGAATAATGTAATAGGTGTTATTTATCGGTTTTATTATTAAAAAACTACTCATTTTGATTTTCAATCTCACATTCTCATAGAGATTTGGTTACAATTACCAATGGCTCATGTTTTAAGCAAATGGAGGCTGTAACAACTTACGTACAAGGATCACTTAAGGCACCTTCGTGAATAGAAACAAGTATATAATGTGCCAAACAGTAAATCTGAGCACATGTTCTGTATTATCGTGAATAAATAATGTTATTTGAGTCCTACTCAGTTTACAGCTACGGAATATGTACTTATAGCAAGATGAGACGCTTATAAAGCGCTTTTACCGCTGTAATTTTGTATTGAAGCCTTTTGTGTTAAGAGAGAAGTAAACGAGCATGCATCCTGCCTGAGGGTAAGTGACTATTGCGCATAGAACCATCTCTAAATATTATAAAACAAAGTCCCCCGTCGCTTCTGTCTGTCTGTTCACGAAAAACTCAAAAAGTACTAGACAAATGTTCTCACGGTTTTCAACAAGAGATAGAGTGACTCCTGAGGAAGTTTTTGGTGCATAATAAGATAAGTTTTCTTTGTAAATTGGACGAGAAATTAAATAGTTAAATACAATATAGTAATTCAGTCGTCATTCGAAATAGATGTTTCCAATTGTTAGTTTCTGCAACTAGGTAATAACTGGATGCATGTACGAAAGAAAAATAATGTAAGTTAATATAAACTCTATATAATAAGAATAAGTCTATACATAGAATATTAGTAATTCTCGCCAAGAATAACTGCATAACTTAATCAGACATGATCCACTGAGGGCCAAAAGTAGCGAAGACAATTTGATAAATAAATAAACAGCTCTAAGAGTAAAGGCCAATGTTCTTGAAAGGCATCGAACATTTTTCTAATATTCAATTCTGTTTACAAATTGAAATATTTCTATCAGTATTAAAAAGAGTTAAATTCAATGGGTTACTATGTACATACTAAACGTATCGAGTACATAATCTATCTTTATTTATATCGAAAGCGTATATGAAATATTGCCTCTAAATCACTCATCTTAAGTCTTAATTTGTCGATTGTTTTTTACACAACTGCGGAGAATTTTAATACAGGTTTCCTCACGATATTTTCCTTCATTAAGGCAAGTGATGATTTCTAATAGGCACTGCTGGACATAGGCATTCCCCATAGATCTTCAACGCGACTAAGATACACTTAATTCTGGAAAATCAAAGATATATACCAGTAGCAATCCTACATTCCGTGTGTCATAATACAGAAACTTATAACCTTGAGTTTTTCAGTAAGGTCTCAAAAATTTTGTTATAGTCTACAAACCCGCATTTGCCCAGTGTGATGAATTTTAGCCTAATCTTTCTCAGCCTGAAAGAAATTTACGCCCTACAGTTGGACAGTAATGGTCTGATGATGATCACGACTTCAATACAACTTATCACCCAATCTATCACCCAAAGTTCCCAATTATTTCCGTTTAAAAACAAACTTAATTCGATTTCGTGCATCAACTTGACGTTGAGTTGAGAATTGGCGTGGAGACTGGCAGTGAGAGCGCGGCCTCGTGACGTCACGGAGGTCGTCGCGACGCGACGCCTTCCTGCATCGCAATCAGAATATCAAACCTAAATTACGATTTGGAAGGTTCACTAACAACTAGTTATCTTTTAGATCAGCTTCAACGTCATTTTTACTAAAAGATCATCGTAATCTTAGATTTCGTATCATTTTTTCATTAAACATCGCCATTGTTTTTCAACTCCTGCCCTTTTTACACTTTTCTCTTAAATTCTATCTTCTCTATGGCCAGTGTCACGAATCCTAATATTATCATAAAAAATAAGAAAGTATTCAGTATATTAAATTCAACATTTGAACGTATTAAATAAATATTATTATTTTATTATGTTTATATAACTCATATCAAAATAATATTGTCACATCACAATACAATATTCAATTAAGACATCGAGAAATGGCATAATATCAACAACGTAGTCTTACATATCACTGAATTTAAATTTAATTACAGATCAGAGCAATAAAACAAAATAATTAAATTTATTGTAGCCCAGCTTTATTGTGTAAAAATATTGGAAGCGTGGAATAAAGTAGCTATATATCTTCTTATTGAATGAAATGAAGTCAGTCATTGTTACTCGGTCACTCAATTAATGAAACTTTTTTCTTAATTTATTCTTTGTACTTTTAATCGATTCTAATAAAAAATAAACGATGATGAAAAAATTGTTTTCATAGATTATTTTTTGCTAAGATTTAACTGTTAATCATGTTTTCCTGATATAACAGTTGTCTTGTAGGCAATAATAATTAAAAATCGACATGAATCCATGAATATCGATATCTATTTAATCGATATTAAGCGAAATATATCGATATTTTATCAATATCGTTCGTTCCTAGCAAGAACTATAATTGAGTCTTACCAGATGAATATTGATGACAGATCTTTTTCATTTAGCGAGAGACAGATTCATTTGCTCCTGAAACTTGGAAACTTTTTGTTTTCAGTTAAACTTCATGCTAATCCGAGTAGAATGGAATTAAAAGTGAAAATGTAGGCTATATTAGTTACTTATTTTATTATTAAAGCAAAATTTATATACATTTAATTACAATAATTAAAATCTAATAACTAATTATAATAAAAGCCCTAGCCTAAACAATTTAAAGGGAGTCCGTGGTCATGCGGCATGGTGCCTAGACCGCAATCCCCCGTTGAAATGCAATCATAATTCTCTGTGCGAGATATGAACCAACCCTCTTGTCACCAGCAGCGACTAACGTAGGACTAACTGTTTGGCACACAGACCCTACGAACAAAAAATTTCAAAGCCAAGTACAATAAACACGTAATCACTGTTTAGGAGTGCTGCTTAAAGCAAATATTTTCAGATTAAAATATTTCATTTTTAACTTTAATTTTTGATTGTCATTTTATTTTTGTGTTTCAAAACGTTTTTTCATTCTAATGCAATATGAATTTTCACATCATTACGATTCCAAGTACTTTTTTATAAAAATACTAGCGATCCGGCCCAGCTTCGCTCGGATAGAGTTTAAATTTACGTACTTAAAAAAACTTAACTTATTATCGACCAAAACCTTCCTTAGAAATCAGAATCTGTTGTCGAAAACTGTGAGAAAATCCGTCCAGTACTTTTTGAGTTTATTGCGAACAGACAGACGCGACGGAGGATTTCGTTTTATAATATTTTTAGATACAAAAATATAATGAAGTCATAAAACCTTGTATGGGAGAATTTCTGATGATTATCAGTGTGCATTGCGACACATACGACAAAAATTTAACACTACATAGAATATTATTACCAAATATGAAATTGTGTAACAAAATACTTCTAGATACGACATAAGAGACACTTCATTCAAACAATACGATCCGGTAACTGTCTCATTCATGAGAAACAAACTTCTGCATCTGTTAAAAAGTAGCAACTACTTTAGCTATTACAGTAATAAAAATTCGCAAAGCAAAACAAAAGTTTTGTTATTACTGCCGTCGTAGTTGAACAAGGTCGCACGGAATTTCGAGCAACCCAAATTAATATTTCATATCCATTGCTTGTTTTGCTAGCTTGACCTTTGCAAATCGGAAGCAAAACGAGCAATATATACCGCCTGAAAGTAATGCAGACGAATAAACGAAGCGGTGTGAGGTACACTCGAGTCAGAATAGAAATCGTTATAGTTTATGTCGTCACAGTGTGATTGTCAACAGATACAATGCTAACTCAATCATAACATTTTACTTCTGATCTGGCTTCGCGGCTTCGCTTGCACATAAATGAATAAATATTATGGAATTTCATGCAACCTTTCAACCTTAGCCCATTTTTTGGGGTGGAATTTCTTAAATTTCTTTCTTAATGCTTACTTATGATAAATAAAGAACCTATCTGTAATATCAGGACTCTAACTCCACCGGTCTTGGCTATGCAATTGATCTCAAGATCTATCAGTCATGTTGCTCTTCTATAGTCATAGAAAACTACAAACCGTGAAATTAACTCGATTTATAGTTTTTACGGTAGAAATGTCCAGTGATGGCCTAGTGTAAGTAGTAATAAAGTTCTCACGGGGCTGCAGGGTTTAAATCCCAAGGATTCATCTTTGATCTCCAAGATATGTGCGTCATAATGTTCCACTTATTTTAATGATCAGCAAACATCATAAGGAAATATAAATGCCTGAAAGTTCTCCATAAGTTCCCAAACGTGTGTGAACCCTACTAGTTCCTGCCTAGAGCTGATGGCTAACCCTTTCATTCTGATTCTGCTACGAACGGTCTACTAGGAATGGTGATTGAGAAACATTTACTGATTTGATATTTTCATACAGTTTTAGATATTTACACATTTAACTACGTACTAGTTACTCACGATTAACGATTTTTAATTGCCGATATTTCGAATCAGTATACATATAATCTTAAACAGGATTCAAATCTTATCTGAAGTCGACTTAGATTTACTGATGTCATTTGACGGCATCAGAAGGACTGCGCTTCAATTATTTAGCTCTATTAAAGTGCAGTTTATCCATTTTGTGTTCATTGTAGTCACTGGTCACGCCGAAACTCTCGATTTCAAAAATCGTTGATCGTGAGTACGCGATACATAGTATTATGTATAAATTATATATTTACCGCTTATTACCGCTAACATATCATAACAATATCGGTTTTGTGCCGAGTAATTCCGATTTAATTTTAAAACTGCTCTGATATAACATTCTAAGATGTGCAAACAAATATTAGTATGCAAACGAGATAACAATACCATTATATAAAGATCCTGAATTAGTATTAAGTAATCTAACACATTGAGACAGATACATAATAATTAACATAAACAACTCGTCTGTTCGCATATTTTCATTGTAACAGGTGTTTTGGAGATATCGGTATTTTGGTAAGTGTATGATTCAAACATCTGGGAAACGAAACATAAAGAACATATACGAACATTCTTTATTGCAACAATAGTTGCAAATTAGTATATTCCATCCTTGAAATAATAGTATACCATACCCGACTTTATCACTCTCTAATTTACTCCCGTCTCTGTCTCTCTCTTTTGCTATTTACTTTTAATTTTGCGCTTATTTCCTATTTCCTTATTTCTTTCTCTTGTGTTTTCTCCAACTTGCTTTTCTCGCGCTTTTAACTTTACACTTGTTTCTCTTTTGCTCTTTCCTCTCTCTTCTTCTCTACCTTCCCTCTGTCTTGTTTAATCCTTCTCTCTTCTTTCCTCTCTTCTTCTCTATCAGCGATATCTTCTAGGCAACCTACTTTCATTCAAGGAAAGATGGAAAACGTAAAAGGAAAAAAAAGAAAGTACATTAGACACTTTAAATCAATTATCGTAATTGTAACCCGCATTACTTAGTTCATTTCCCTTTAATACCTCTCAAAATTTTTCAAAATAAACACGTCACTTATAAGACAGAAATAATTGCAAAACATTCAAGTATTTACAATCAATTGCTACAAGAATTAGGAAATGAAGCAATAAATGCGGATTGCAAAAAATCCGTTTAAAAAATGTCTTGTTAAGGGCCGATGGATTTAAGGTCAATCGATCAGATAGTTTGTGACTTACTCAACAAATTTGAAACTTAAGGAGATTGTTTTACCGATCATAACATGCAATGAAACATAACATGAAATTTTTAATTGATCTTATAAACTATTATAAAATAAATAAAATATTATAGAAATACTCAACAAACAAGCTTAAGTCGATGCTTATAGTCAGCAAAAATTTATGATTAAATCTTTGTTTATGGCTGCAGTGATTACTGTTCAATCCTTGTTAATATGTTGGTGGGTAGAACAAAATAATCCGCCAGCGTTGTCTTTTAATGTCGCGTCTAG
>DWON01011017.1:0-10430 GCA_018251015.1 Phocides pigmalion okeechobee
GGTTGCCGGATACACATTATTGGAGGCGACCATCTTAGTCCTCAAGAGTAGGAACGCATCCGCGTCCATCCTTAAGACTTCTTTTCTATTTGAGATTGGACGTGATTGTTCAAAGGCTGCAGTGACCACTTAACATCAGGTGGCCTGCATGCCCGTTTCTTACTCTTTCAAAATAACAAAAAACTGTAGTATGTTCAACCAATAACGAATGTAGGTTTTACTATATACCGGGCATTATTTGCATTGTCGTGGTCACGGCTAAACTGTTGTCTGTTAAACAAATGCCAGTTAACTTGTTAAAAGTCTCAGCGCGTCTTGAAATTGCCCGACACACTTGTGCAATACTCACCATTCAACCGTGAACATAGCGTGAAGCTCGTCTTGTACTTCTGTGGAAAAGAAAAAGGAAAATTACTATTTAGTGCTAATTTACGCTATATATTTGCGAAGTATAATAAAATGATAAACAATTTATAAACAAGAATAAAATTCATATCGCATAGGATGGTTTATATAAATTACGTGTTCAGATGATTAAACTAGAGTTTCATCGGTGTGTGATCACTTCTGACCTCATAATGTACCTTAAAGCACTTATTGTCTTTTGGTTGTAGTAGTGCGGTTGCCGACTACACTTACAAGCAAGCCGCCTTAAACTTCAAGAATAACTACGCATTCATCCACAATACAAGCATCTCAGACCTCAGTAGTAGCAATGCATCTACTCGTATGTACGACGTCATGTCGACTTTAGTCCTGTTTGAGGTTAGATGGATATGTCCATGGGCTGCAAAGACAACTGAACATCAGATAGCCTGCACCCTCGTTTACTACTTTTCAACATACAAGCCATTTGTCATTTCATACCAAAAAACCCCATAACTTGTCACCAATCGCAATCAAAATAAATCATTGCGCAAGACGTGTGAAGCCCGCAAACAGGCGATTTATTGCCGAATAAGCCGACAATAGGCAGGAAGAAAGGATGAATTGCGGTATTGAAGGGAGGGTTTATCAAAGGAGCCATTATTGTAAAGGCTATTGTGTACTGGACTGATGACACATACACTAACAACCTCTGTTGTTGAATGGTGGACTAAATGCAATATAACCAACTCTAAAAATATGCTTTTATTAAGTTTACTCCGAAATAAAATATTTCTTCATTATCTTAGGTCTGCTTTTAACGATGCGTAGAAATACAATGCATAAAGTACTAAACAATTTTCTATTGATTTTACTAAATACCGTGTAGTTGCACTTAACGATTTTAAATTGCCGATAATTCAATCTAGCTGCAGAAATCGTGGTCATGACTACACTGCGGTGGCTGAAACACACTGTTGACAGTTTCCACGTGCTATGCAACTAGTCAAAAATATCAGTAATTAAAAACCTTTTAGTATCTTGGTCTCACCATCTAACAATTGGTCGCTGCGGCTCATAAACATCCTGTCAACTGTAGGACTGAACCTATCTGACGTTGAACGTAGATACGTTATAACCTTGGACTAAAATGATCGCTTCGCTATGCATACCCGGCAACCATCGTTTATCAACCGAAATAGGAGAGTTATCTTAAGACGGATTATGAGAGCGACAGTGAACAGTCGAACAATATTTCTACCACCTGAAAAATCCAGTTAGACAGCTATCTATCAATAGATTTGCCCATAGATGCAGAGATATACACACATCCAAAGATGCAGAGACCATTTAACATGAGGTGAACTAGCTCTATTTAAAAACATATATGTCTATACAGACATCTACAAATGCAGCGACCATTTAACATTAATTAGACACGCTCCAATTAAAAACATATTTATCTATACAAAGATTCACAGATGCAGAGACCATTTAACATCAGGTGAACTACCTCGTCAGCTTTTCAATTTCATAAAAGAAATGACAACGTCCCAGTTAGCCCTACTATATTATTTAAAGCAAAACAACAAAGGGACGAGAAAGGGGAAAGGTGGCAATCACAAACCCTTTTACACTGTCCCCTGGAATTAACAAATGGGGCGGTATATTTACCGGATCCGTCCTATTTACCGCCGTCCTACCGCCGGGAAAACATACAATAGTTCTGAGGAACAAGAGAAACAAATGCCTTACAAATAATCCAATTGGTCCATTGGGCACGTGGACGGAGAAACCAATTAGACTGCTAATAATTTGGTATACTAGTTTCGATATGAATTTCCGCCAAGTAACGCCTGATACTATTAACTATAGCGACCATCTTAGTCCTCAGAAGTAGCAACGTTACACGTTCGAGCTCAGATAGGATTTCAGTCACGCTTGTGCAAAATAATAGGCTTAGAAAAAGGCTTGAATATTTCAAAATGACAAACCGATTTAATTACATGCCTTTTGTGTAGAGCACCAAACAATGAATCGGGTACAAAAGTAAAATCAGGGAAACTCTGAGAGGCTGAAATCCTTTTACAATGTGCCCTGGGAACAAACGGGCGGTTTATTTTCCGAATCAATCCATTTCACTCACTTTACAAGGAATATTTTAATTGGAGAAACATTTTAATATATTCCTCAAGTTGAGGAACACCCGTCGATTCTTGTGTTTCAATTAGAAAAGTGCATTTATTTTTTACGCTTGCAAGAAACAGGGCCATCTTAATCCTCAGGAATAGCAACGCGTTTATACATGACTTCAGATAGTGTTTCAATACTATTCGGCCTCTGTTAAGAATATACACAGACGTGGTATAAAAATAATGTTTTTATACAATACAGTAAACTTAAATAAAAAACTAAACACGGATTTTTAAAATCAGTGTCCGCTGGACATTTTCATCTTTCAATTAATTATACGGAGTGCAAATTCATTTATTAGTCGAAAATAATAACAAATATAATATATATATATATATGATAGTATATTAAACACCTGGACATAACTTACAATTTTCACAAATATAATAATATACGTGTGACGATGTGACCATTTTACTCGAAGACTATCGCAACTGTCTTGTCTGTTTGTCCTTACGTCACACGTATGTTATTATATTAGTGAAAATTGTGAGTTATGTCCAGTGGTTCTGTTTGTTCTTACGTCACACGTATGTTATTATATTAGTGAAAATTGTGAGTTATGTCTAGTGGTTGTCTGTTTGTCCTTACGTCACACGTATATTATTATATTAGTGAAAATTGTGAGTTATGTCTAGTGGTTGTCTGTTTGTCCTTACGTCACACGTATATTACTATATTAGTGAAAATTGTGAGTTATGTCTAGTGGTTCTGTTTGTTTGTCCTTACGACACACGTATATTATTATATCAGTGAAAATACAGACAGATATGACCAATTATAGGGATTTGTTTTTAGGCATTTGTTTAGGCAACCCTAAGGAACATTCTCGTTTTATTTATGTGTTTTAAAACGAAAAGGGACTACAAAGGGCAAATTGGACAACCTCAAATCCTTTTACAGTATCCTCTGGAATTAACCAATGGAGCAGAATATTTACAGTGCCTCATAAAATCCATAGCAGGAAATGTGTCCCGTAGATGAAAATTTGAAAATATATTTTTTGTATAAGAAATTACTAATAGTTTTATTGACTTAGTAGAATTCATCCGCACCTTCACTCGCGTTGAAGCCCTTAAACAAATATCAAAGATCATAAATAACATGAAATATAGAAAACTGCAAAACAGCTGAAGTTATAGTAAACAAGATATTAATTTCAAGTTCTTAGATTTTACAATTAAAAAAAAAAACATGTCTGCAATTTTTTTGTATTAAAAAGTATCCTATGTCCTTTTTAATATCTCTAAGAATATGTATACAAATTTCAAAATAATTCGTTGAGTAGTTTTGGCGTGAAAGCGTAACAAACATACTTACATTCACATTTGTAATATTACTAGATGACCGGACGAACTTCGTTCCGCCTGAGAGAAAATGACTGAGCAGCTTTAGGATTCTAAAATTAATGTTGATCTCTTGACGTCGGTCAAGTTGTGCCTCCATGTTGCCCCGTCAAAAATGTTTACAGGTGGTAGAATTATAGTTTTCCCGGGGAGGTACCACCGCCGTCCTCGTAAACGCGCTCGTTTGCCATCCCCTAACAAGAATGATTTCTCAAGTATACCTCCCATTAAAATTAAAACCATCTGAAACAATAACGTACGGGACTTAACTGAATTGTAAATTCTAATTGATGTCAGATTATGAAATTTTAATTAACAAAGTTGAGAGTGACTTGGGGTTTGCTAATCCGCTATAACATGTCAAGGTCAACCAGTAGCTGCGGTTTTCATTAAAAGGGTATTTTGATCCCCACAGAATACTAAAGAATGCTAAATCAAAGGTGGGAGAACTATAGTTTGACTGGGGAGCCGCCACCCTCGTAACCCACCGTAAAGCATTACCTGTGTTTTTGGAGAGGTGCTGGTGCCGGATACTCTTTGAAGCGAGGCGATCGTGTCAGTCCTCAGTGTGTTAATATTAAGTTTACGATAAATTAATTTAAATTTAATGTGAATACCTTAACACTTTGACTGCAACGCTCATATTATATAGACTCAGCATTGTGAGAGGCGGCACTAAACTGGAGCTGTATCCTTTAGACTGAATTTGAAATGAATGTAGTTTGAAGGTTTTTCAGGTTATATTTAGACTTGAGTACTTATTATTATAACAAACTTTATCAGTCCACTGTAAATTAATAGTAGTTATAAAAGCTATAATCCCTACAATGTTCACGGCCTTAAAGAGAATTACAGTTGTGTTCAATTATTTTAAAATAAGCTGCCGGCTTATACTGCCAGGTTCATGTTTATGTTTAAATACAAACTTTTGCAAAAGTTTTTAAAGTAAGACATTTTATGATTTTTTTTTAATATGTAATTTCAAGCCAGTGTACGAAATAGTAGATGTTAAGTGACCGCTGCAGCCCACTGACAAGCACATAGTAGTAGCGCTGATGTAGACTTAGATATTTAATGACATCTTTAATAGAGACTTACTAGCGACTTAAAAGAAGCCTACTGTAGAACAAGACTGTAACGTAAAGTCTGTCACAAATGCATAGCTTCTCCTCAGTTTAAGGTTGCTTTATTTTAAGTATACCAGCAATCAAATCATTTTACCGAAACGCTTGTATAATGTCACGTTAGAAATGGGTTTTTATCTGTACTACGTTGAACTTTACAATTCGTACCATCTTGCATAAAAACAAAATATTTTGCAAGTAATGTTAGATTGTAATATTTATAGTTTGTATATATGTACTATTTTTCAGGCCTTGCCAGAAACGAGAACTAGATCGAACGGTACTTCATAGAAAGTTAAACAGAAGGAAAGCGCTCTAGAGGGCGTTCGTCATGGACGGCTGCAATAAAATCTGCAATACAGTCCCGGATGATTTGGCATAACAGTCCTCGATCTTTCAGCTACACATTCCTCGATCATTACGCAACACAATCCTCTATCATTCAGCAATATAATCCTCGATCATTTGACAAAACAGTCGTCAATTATTTTGCAACGTAGTCTTCGAGCATTCAGCAACACAGTTCATGCTAATCCTTCTTTACATTCCTCGCTCATTAGACAACACAGTTCACAATCATTCGGCAACACAGTTCTCGATCATTTCGCAAAACAGTCATTGGTCATTCAGCAACACAATCCTCGATCACTTGACAAAACAGTCCTCAATTATTTTGCAATGTAGTCCTCCATTATTCACCAACACAGTTCATGATAATTCGGCAACACATTCCTCGATCATTCAGCAACACAGTCCTCGATCACTTGACAAAACAGTACTTGCAGTAGCAGTGACAGCAACACCTTTCAGCTAAGACAAGAATTCTCTCAATAATCTAATCGCCACAAACACATCCCTCATAAAAATTCTCGACGAAAAAGAAAAGAACTACATTTCTTCACTTCCACGTCTCTTTATTAAAGCCAAAATACGATACATAATGCGGCAATTCCTAAGAACAAAATAAGAACGACATCCAACATAAATCCCAATAGAAATCTTTTGCCCACTTATTTCTCCAAAGGTGACGCACTAATGCCGACTATAATTGGAAATATCTTGTTCCCAAATTCCTTCCATTTACGAGTATTAGCCCAGCAATTGCTTCAGGCTCTATTAACAACACTTATAAATGTTGAAGTCGTGTCTGAGATTCGGCTTATTACCATCTGTCTAAATGTCATGTAATTATGTCATGGCATGAAATCGTTCTCATGTTATCACAACAATTTTAAGTATAGTCAACGTTAAATTTTCCGCTAGAGCAAGAATATTGACTAATGCAGATTTAAATAATGAAAAGTCAAATAATTACTTGTTTTACTTATATGATATTAAAAGTTGATAGAACTTTAACTGTGAGTATGAGGTATCGCCGTCAGATGTATGATGTAGAGTAAAGATTTTTGAATTGCGATTGGAGATATGCGGTTGCCATTTAATTACATAACAAAAGCAACTATCTCAGGAGTAGCAACGCATCTGCATACGATCTTACAGAGGATTTTAGTCCTGTTTGAGTTTGGGTGCAGAAGCCTATGGGCTACAGTGATTTAAAACCAAGTTGCCTGCAAGCTTGTTTACCCTTCAAATATAAAAATCTGAAACTTTGCCCTTAAGGTTTTTGTTATAGAAATATAATGAACATTTAATCAACAACCTTTCCAAGTTCAACTTATGATAAACAAATTACAACATATCCAATGTAAATACAAAAAACCATAACAAAGAGCGTTTCTGCATATTGTATGTATCAAAACTAAATATTAAATTTACATCCATTAAGTATAAATGTACATGTGTAACAAGTATTATAATATTTGTGTAAGTAATCAAATGATGTTACATTTGCAGTCATTTTACATTTTGATGTAAACGTTGTAACGTATTTCATGTGACACAACTTATGCATGACATTTGGGCACATCGCGATAAGTCCGATTCGACGTTTAAACCGCAACACGTATAAATGGTTTGTGTAATTAGCGGCTAATGAGAAAATGATGGACTGCCAATGCTTAGGAACATAATGATGAGTCACGCTCAGTAGCCGAGAAATTTGGAAATGATGGGCAATGTCCTCCTATTGTTCTGATGCTAAAAAGTTTAAAAAAATGGCGGGTGTTGAAAAAACAATGGTGCATATAACAAAAAATGAAACGAAATCGAAATTTGAGATGATTTTTAGTGAAATATGAAAATAAAGTTTAAGGAGATCTTTTAGACTTCAGTCCTATTTAAGGTATGTGGATGTCTATGAGCAGTAGCGACTAAACAACGTACAACCTTAGGTAGATCTTCAGTCTTTTTTAGTTTATACGGACACTTAGAAACTGCTGCAACTTGACATCAAGTGCCCTGTATGCTCGTTTGTTGTTCTTCATAGTTGTACCACCTGTCATACAACAAACAGCCAGACAGGTTTAAATTGTTATGGTACCACTTTTGCCATTTCGCTCAAGTGACTTGCATGGTCATTTATTGCTCTTGATATATAATTGTTACACCTGTAATGAGAAAAACAGATAGACAAAACAAAATTATTATGGTATCACAATTTTCCATTTCGCTCAAGGGGCTTGCATGGTCATTTCTTGCTCTTGACTTATAGTTGTGGCTTGCATGTTCATTTATTAGTCTTAAATTACAGCGATTACACCTATAATAAGAATAAACAGACAGACAGGAGAAAATTATCTTAGTACCACTTTTGCCATCTCGCTCATTTTTTGCTCTTGACTTACAATTGTAGCTTGCATCTTCATTTGTTGCTATTCCCTTACAGTCGTTACATCTGTAATGAGAACAAACAGACAGACCAGACGAAATTATTGTGGTATCACTTTTGCCATTTAGCTCACTTGCTTGCATGTTCATTTCTTGCTCTTCATCTGTAGTTGTACTACCGACTACAGAAATAGACAGATAGACGGAAAGAAAATATCAACGTTCCTTTGTCTATTTTCGTTTCAGGATCATAAAACTCTCATGATAAAACCAAGGTCTCTGATAACGATAACAATAGCGCTCTAAAACAAATACAGCGCTCGTTTTAACCCCAACCAATATAGAGGCCTAAGAACTATAAAATCCAAAGCGAAAAATTCTCCAAAACGTGGCGTGGCTGTTAATATTGGGCCGGAAGAACTGGCGATACGCCAGAAACAGGAAATAAGGTTAGTGGTACATGAGGAGGAAAAGAAATTGTATCCACTTAAAATGCAATTGCTTTTCAACGTAGGAAGATAGCTAGCGGGGACATCGAGTAGGCATGGCTCGTATAACTTTCAGTATTAAGAGTTTCATTATTGTATGTATAAAATGTATATAAACATAGCCTTAAGCCATAGCCATAACCATAGCCAAATACATTCTTAAGGTTTATTGAAATTATACTAGATGGTTCCAAATAACAGATGAAAGAAAAATCCTTGGATCAGTACCTATTAGGCCATTAGTTGATTTTTATGTGTCAGTTGAAGTCTTCTCCCATCTCATGTCTCCCTCAATCGTATTTACGTGCCTCTATATTGGACTTTATTCTTGTTTGAAGGTGTATATAATGCTTTTAAAGTAATATCATCGCGGAGTTTATAAATTTTATCTACAATTTTTAATTACTGATATTTCGAAGGAATTACGTGGTTCGTGATCAGAGCTAAACGGTCAGTTAGTAAATAAATACAAAATATTACATTTTTTTATACATACATAAAAGAAAGATGACTGAAAGACAGAAAGCAACGCCGATCAGAAGCCGCTAGGTCTAGAATAGCTCTAGGAAAATTGGAAAGATGAAGGTAAAATAGGTTTCTGAAAGATTGTACTCAATTTCTACCGATGACCTGATAAGGATAGCGAGTAACCGGTGGATACAGAGAGCACAGAACAGTTCTGAGTGGCGCCATATAGGGGAGGCCTATGTTCAGCTGTAGACATAAAGACTGATGGATGGATGAATGACACAATTTCATTTTTTCGATTTCAGTGCGAGCAAAACCGCTAACAAAAGCTAGTATAACAATAAATAATATCTGTTAACGTATTTCGGGCAATATACGGTCGATCCGGTTAATCCGTGCGGACAATTGTGGTTTTTTCAATCGCTTTGCTGTGGTTCTTGTCTGCGGTGGCTGTAATACGAGTCATGTTTAACGTCAATAATAAATGTTGGCATGCTTTCATCTATTTAATGAACGCAATTAAACTATGGATGAAGCCGTTGGTGTAACAAAGCATATTGGTAACTCTAATTAGATATTTGATACGTTATTATTGTTGATTAAATTCATACTCCATTAGCTGGCAATCTTTGCTACCTCTGTTGAAACAAAGTAAGACGTTTCTCTCCTCCGTGACCCGCAGTAAACAAATCTTTCGTATCGTTATAACACGCAACTATTACTTGTGTTTCAGCTGAAGGGGTGCGGTTGCCGGCTACACTATGAAGCGAGGCGACCATCTTAGTCCTCAAGAGTAACAACGTATCTACGTTCGAGCTCAGGCAGGATTTCCGTCATGTTTATGGTTGTACGTGGGTATTTATGGGCTGCGACTACTTAACATCAGGTGGTTTGCATGCTCGTTTGCTACTCTTCTCACTTGTACTCTTGAAATTATCACTCTTGAAAATTATCTGGAGTTGTGAACGTACTTTTGTGGTGCTTGGAGCCATGACAGAACTGCTAGCATTATTTACTGGTCCTCATAGAAATCTGTAGACCAGGATTTTTTTAATTGAATCAGCAATCTAACATGACGTCATACGTTGCAGGTTTTTATCCAAATTCTACAGAAGACTCAGTCCATTTATAAATCGGCGTAAGATTTGTTTCAATCAAGAGTGTCAATGTTTTGTAACTATTAAATTAGGTGGTACTTCAATCTTGTTTCGAGTTCATTTTATAAATTTCCATGGTCAGTAGTAACTATTCACCAGTCGATGGATTGCAGTTTATCTGATGACATAGTTAGTCACTGTCGCCTATAAAACAAGAACTGACCTGCAAAAAATTCATGAGTTTACTATACTTGTGTTCATATTGTTAAATTCTTTTCCTAATATTTTTAACCGATTTCTTAAAAGGTAGAAGTTTACTCATTCGTCGGAGTCTTTTAATTATATACGTTCGCTGATTATTCTTTATTCTGTGGACCAATTTTAATGATTTATTTGTTATTTGAAGGTAGGCTTAGTATATGGTCCCATTTAAATTTGGTACAACAATTCTGATGAATTAATCTATAAAAAATCATCATGGAACATTGGATTGGAACATGGATTTTTTTTATTTAAATTTTGATAATTCTTTTTATGTGCTTTTTAAGAAGTCGTTACAATGTCATATAAGTTTAATCAGGGTCTGATAATGGGATTAATGAGAAAATAACACCTTAATTC
>DWON01011018.1:0-10429 GCA_018251015.1 Phocides pigmalion okeechobee
TCGGCGCTGAGCATGGCGGAGCAGTACGCGGCGGGCGCGGCGCTGCGCTCGCAGGCCGCGGCGCTGTGGGGCGCGCGCGCGCTGCGCCGCCTGCTGCCCGCGCGCGAGGCGCACGCGCGCCGCCTCGCCACCGCGCTGCACCTGCCGCACACCTCCATACAGGTGCGTGCGGGACACCGACACTTGTGGTATAGCTCACGTGTGCTCACTGAACACGCACGCTATTACACTTTTACTGCACACATACACTGTGCCGTATACTTCACTTGTACTGAACATCTGCACATGTGTTGCCCGAGTAATTAGTATCACTAATTCTGCACCCATTGCTACATATACCCTGCAGGTATATATTTCTAAATGTACAATGCATGCATATGTGGTCACGTCTATATTTGCAAATTAACTATAATTCAGAACATTAATTTAATTTCAACTGGAAAACCTCTATTCGTATTATTAATCTGACAAGCGAATCTTACATTGTACATTATTTTTTAAATCAGCTTTATTTTTGTTCTTTCCAGCCACACCGCAATTTTGGTTGACTAACATTCCAAATATCATAACTTTTTAACAATTTGTTATACATGCACTACACACATACACCGTTGTACACGTACAGTACATCCACACAGCTTCATATGTACCGTAAGGAGTAGGAAGCGCGGCGGGCGAGACGGCTGCGCGAGCGATGCGCACACGTGGCAGTCGAACGTTGTCGTAGAGTTCGCACGCGCGCGATTGAGCTCGAACAGTATATTACACCGCAAGATAAACTATATATGCATTCCGCTACAAATGTGCTATATACCCACATCGTTATCATCATTATGAAAGTACTAATATTATTTTGTCTTCAAAATGTCTTCCATTTTCTAATTAATTGTGACGAATTTATTTTACATCAATATATAATAATGTTTTATTATAATAACGTCGCGTGCGTTTCCAGGGGTGCGTGGACGTATTGGAGAGTCTCAGGGAGGGCGAGTTCGGGGCGTGCGAGGAGGAGATCGAGCGGTACGTGGAGGCGTGCCGCGCCAAGTTCCCGTACGCGCTGGCGTTCCAGCCGCCCGCGCCGTCGCCCGACCCCGCGCCCGACGCCGCCAACCACGTGGCCGACGACTCCCCGCTGCAGCCCAAGGACTTCGCGTACAACAACTGAGGCTCGCTGCGGGGGCGCCAAACTCTAGGGCCGCTCGGCGAGAGGTGCGCCGCTTGGGACTCCCGCGCGAAGGGTCGTAAAGTTTGGCGCGGGTACGCCGCGGTCGGTTTCAATAACACGTCAGAACCAACGTCGAAATCCTATGCTACTCGAGCGAGTGTTTGCTCTGTCAGAGTGTGCGCTAATTGGGACTCGCTGAACGTTTAGACGCGTCAGTTGGCGGATGTTTCGGGACGCAGACTGAACGAAATACTTTTGTCTACAGTAAATTCTTTATAGAATTCTTTATGAACCGCAATAACACGCTACCGACTCGAAAAGTGTATGTCAGACCCAAACTCTATCTCAAAAAGTGACCATCTCAAAACTAACACTCATAAGAAAATTATAACACATTAGAAACAACATCTGTATCAGAAAGTTAACATATTTTCACATGTTAACAACATCTATATCGGAATGATAACATCTCCGAACCAACATCTATTTCAAAAAGATTACACAACAGGACCGACCTAAGTCAGAAGGATAACGTACTACAATCAACATTTTTTCAAAAATATAACATTTATATTGAAACCAACATACGTAACGGATAGATAGCACATTAGAACCAACATCTTTATCAGAAAGAGAACATGTTAAAATCAACATCTATATCAGAAAGAAATCACGTCAAAACTAACATTAGTCTCGATGTTCATTAATTTTTTGCTCTTCAAGAAAATGGTGATATCTTTTATATCAACCATTTAATTTATAAATCGAAAGTAGAGTAGATTAAGACGGTGTTATCAAAATGTCGTGTTGTTGAAATCGACTGGAGCCCAACGTGATAGGATCTCCAGGACCCAACTCTCAGCCCGCGCAAGGCCGCTAGAAACTCACTCAAATAAATGTTTCTCACTGAATCGACTATGGAGAATACTTGGATTCTCGACACATTCGTTGTAAAAACAGCCCAAGGAATGTCACACGGCACCTCAGGACCTATTATTATTATTTTTTAATTTGTTAAAGTAATTCTTGTGTTGTGATTAGTGTGGTGAGGATACCTAATACATTTAGAAGAAAAGCTAACATTTTAGACCTCAGAAGCCTCATAAGCTCAGATAGGACTTCAGGCTTGTTTAAGGTTGTGTATGTCCATAGGCTACAGCGGAGATAACATCAGGTAGCCTGCACGCTCGTTTTTAACTCCTATAATATAAAAAGTAATTTTCAAAGTGTGTCCATGATTGTTTTAAATAACACAAATTTGTAAATTATGAATATTACCGTTTTGCATAATATCACTTTATTTACAATTGTGTCAAAAATCCAATAAATGTGTCAAGAATCCAATAGATGTGTCAATATTGTAATTGTAATAAATTAGGAAACGATAATAAGTTTTAGATTCGGCGGTAGTCATATCAGAGTAACAGCGTCACAAAGACTAAACATATTGATTTGAAATGATCCTTTTGAAAATTTCCTTTACAAAAATGGGGGTACGTTGTACAGCAGATAAATAAATAAATAAATAAATAAATTGGGACAATTCTCACTTTTTTACTAGTGAACTTGATAATAATATTATGTGATAGACAAATTTATAGTGCGCCACACGACGATTGTTATATTTACACTTTGAAGCGAGGCGACCGTCTTAGTCCTCCGGAGTAGCGACGTATCTACGTTCGAGCTCGGAGGATATCGGTCGTGTTTGTCTATGGGCTGCGACTTAACATCAGGTGGTTTGTATGCTCGTTTGCTACTCTTCTCACAAAAAAAATCCAAAAGACTTTTTTTATAAAGGTTTTTAACGTCGAGAACCAATTATAGATATGGAATTAGCAAAATGGATTTATTAATTTGATACTTGTTTCTTGTATCGAGATTTTTCTTTCAAATGCCATGAGTTTCGGTTCCCCTTAAAAATAACAGGTTATCAAATTACTTCTACGTTTTTTTAGCGTTTAAAGAATCCCGTATTGCCTTTCCGATTTGGACTCCCTGTAGTGACGTCACATACTTGGATTTTAGATATGTTTAACGATTTATCTGTAAAGCTAACTACGCATGAAAGTATGCGAGAGAAATGAGAGATAAACAAAACGAACAATGTGTAATAGAAATTGGCATTTAGATTTTTTTAAGAATTGGCACAAAGCGAATCAAAATGTTTACAAAAAGAATTCCGTGAAATATTTGTCGTTTTAACATTAAATCAAATTGTTATAATTATCGTATTACCAAAAATATTCCAATTTAGTTTTGCCCGACTTTTCCCTATTTTATCATCTATTAGACGTTTTCATAAAATACTGGATTTCCAAATTAATTTATTGATGATTTCTTTAACACAAGTTTTTGAGGTACATGTGACGTCACGATGCTTTCCCTCAAGAATCCTCTAAACATGTGACGTAATCTGTGACGATCATCCCTTCTAACATCCCATTAATTTTCGTTAGTTATTTAGATTTTTTTTGGACTATTATCGATTTTTATGAAATGTACAATAATAATATTAACCAGATATTGAGATGCGAGTTTTTATTTCATAAAAATAATTGAGAATTTGATTTCTCGCACATATTGGGTGTAATTTCGCACATATATGCCCGTTTTATGTTTTGTAAATATTGTGTGTAAATTTAGTGATTCAATGTTAAAAATGTAACAATATACAATGAGAGTTGACAGCAGGCAAACTATCTATATAAACATGCGTAATCTTTCGTTTTCTATTTGATTGTATCCACTACAAGGACACGGCATTGTAATTGAGCAAAGATATTGTAAAAGTAAGCCGCAGTTAACACTTTCCCTGCGGCACGGACATATGTGATCGGGTCAGTATTGCGGGAGGCGGCCCTGAACTGGAGTTGTTTGATTAGACTGAAGATACGTCGACAAATTACTGAAATATTGTGTTTTTTAGCATCTGTGTGTCATCTACGAATACATAGACTTAATGTCCGCCCCCAGTCTTGTAGCGCCGATGTAAAAACAGCACTTGTGTTCGCCCGTAATCCGTACAAATTTGTCGGTACAACACAGTTGTGTAGGAGCCGTAAGCGCGTCGCGCCCAGAATTACACAGCAGTGTTGTATCCGCAGGGAAAGTGTTAATACTTTAGTGCGTAAGTAATCTATTGGCAGAAGATAGAGTTGATAATTTTTATTTATAACTTTTGAGGTTTTTGTACCAGTTTTGTACTGAATTTATTGTGCGGCTTACCATTGCAAAGGCTTTTTTCAAAAATAAAGGTAAAAAAACGAATACCTGTTGAGTTTATTATTTTTTTATCAGATTGTATGTCTTTATTCTTATGCAAATTTATGTTATCGAATATTGCAAGCGAATAAATTATTTAAACTAATGTCTATAGGCGCGTCCAAGATAAAATTTAAGATGTTTTCCTTGTTGAGTGTTCAATATAGAAGTTCTACGTCATGCCACAAGTAAATTATATATTTTGACAATCGACAAATATAACATATAGGTATATAAATACTAGTAATGATCCTTTATTTCTCTCCACAATAAATAGGTCATGTTATTTTAAACATGGTATTCAAATTATTGTTATTTTACATACTGCTGACGACTGATCTAATGTCTGATGAGACATGATGAGTCTAAAATGTCACCGGAGGTACGGTGTCCACCCATTAATGATAACATGTTTTTTTAAATACCTACTCTATTAAATATTGTCAATTTCCCTTATAATTACAGACGCGTACAAAACATGTACTATTTTTTGATCGACTTCTGAAAAGGTGGAAAGTCATCATAAATTATTATAATTAAACAATTTTATTAAAATATGTATTTTGCAATCTAGTGGAGAATGTTAATAATTGTTTCTTACATATGTGTAGTACTTTAATAATGTGCTGTTCAAAATATCCGTATTTTATTAATTCTGTTTTTCGTTTTCTATACCGATGTCTGTTATATGTTCAGCTCATTACTGTTTTTTTTCATTGGCAACATTGTTTTATTATCATAATATTTATTTACATTTATTTAGTTTAAAAGTTTTGCTTTTTTGCTTTTGAAAATAAACCTAAACTATATTAAATTATAAAAACCAAAATTTAAAACATGATTATTATAACAAAAAAACAACAAACTTAAAAATAAAATGCTGCATCCACATTACTGTCCTTGTCATTATCATAATAGTAATTTAATTTTAGTATTATTATTTTACAAAAAAAAAAGTTGTTTGTGGGTGATTTTTCGTAAATATTCAGCAATACGTGTAATAAGTACAATTGTACCTATTGGCCTTGTAATTACTGTGTACGGATGAATTTTAAACTTACACAATATTTTCGACTAGATTAGGATTGATCGTCATTAAGATATGTATTGAGATAAAAATATGTATCCCACATATATTTTTATATTGGCAAAACATTTTGTGGGAGTTTAGGCGCTAAATATATATATTATAATATATACCTATTACATTTAGCACTAGGTAAACAATGTTGTGATACACAAAATGGTATATAAAATTTCTCTGGATAGCATATAATGAGAAATCACTGTCCATATTTGGACAGTGATTTCTAATTATGTGCTATTTGATTTCTCATTATGTGTATAATATTTCAAGGAAAAATGTCAAATGTGTGTCTTTTCTGCTTTATATGTTTGTTCACTCGTTATGGTCGACCTTGAACCAGATACCTTGGTCGTGATCGACCATGAGCTACATTAAAATCATATTGGTCATGGTCGGCCATGGACGAAATTAAGAAAAGAATTGTATAGATACATAGATTTTTGAATCAATCGTTTTACATGTGGTCGTTTGGCCGGTAATATATTTGGTACAATGAAAAATACCATTAACGATCCGATAGTTCATGATGCTAGGGTTTCTCGGCGTAATGTCCCCTACTAAGGCGTCAAGCAGTGCTCAGGTGGAGGCCAAGCTATGGTCGCGGGCGCCATGACAAGCTTCGCACAGCAATAACAACGTGTAAATTAGTATTTTAAATAAATTAATTAGTATTAAAATTGATTAATATAACGAACAAATGCGGCGGGCTTACATGAGATCAGCGGACAGTCTAACCGGACTAGAGGTGTGAACTCTAAACAATATGAAGTTATTGTTTTATTTCAAGTTGATTCTATAGTTGCATTGAAGATTGTAGTTTCGTATGCGTACAGTTCACAGTAGAAAATAATTCATGTTATAATGTGTACGAACATTTTTTTATAATTTTACGGACTCAGAATACTAACGTAAATCTGCAAATATTTTCCCAAAACTCTGAAAGGCGATACTTTTAGTTAAGATTAAGCTGTACTTTCTTACGTTTTGTCATTAATGAATGCTTTAACTCTTCAGTGTTATATAGCCATGTAAAAAAGATTTTTGTTTTTTTTGTAAGTTGGAGTCCCATAGTTGTTAGTTATATACTATCGTTGATATATTGATTAATTGTTACGAATATTTATCCTGTTTTTCTCGCCAATTTACGTTACTTTAGTACTCTTTTGGTATTTTGTCCTGTGTGTCTTACTGATCTTGTCGGTTCCAAGCTAACAACCCTTTGAAACTAACCTAATTTTCAAAAGACTACTATGTAAATTGATTTCATCAATATCGAGACTATACTGTTTAAGCTAACAACTATTTCCTTTCTTTATTACGAAAATGAATGGAGTATTTTGCCTTAGTTGGTTACATTGTCGACACCGGACCGAAACGGTCTAACACGCAGATTCCGGGTACGATATCCGGTCACTCAACACGTAAATGATTCTGAGTCCCGAGTGTTTGTACATACGTCTTTGACAAAGACACGGCGCTAGGTAATAATAGATAGACTAATTAGAATGAGTTATCCCGGTTTGAACTGAGTCCCATGTACGCCCGGCGTTAGCACCAAAACATTTCTAACGTACGTGTGCCCTCAAGTGTTCATCGTAACAAAATATATTAGGGATTGTAACATTCAATGACGACCGTTCCGATGACGTGTAAAAAATGTGTGACGAACTTTGGAACCTCACGGAATAATTATAATTGAATCGACGAGGTACGCTTTGTAAATAATTATATTTAAGTTTGTATTGTACAATACAATTGGACGGTTCCACACTGCCGCGTGAAACGTGACGGTGCGCGGGACGGAGCCGAGCGATAGATGGCAAAGAAAATACCGCCTAGCATAAATATAAATCAACAGCGGTTAAAAATTCATGTTTTCTTTTAATAATATATAAATTAATTTTATCTTGTTATAAAATGTGTTAATTAAAAAAAACTTTTTGAAAACATATTGTTTTTTTTTTTATTGTATGGTCATTCGAATCCAAACTATTGTATTGTATAAAATTTGAAGTTTCCAGTTCATTCGCAATGAAAAATCATTGACAGATTTTCACCGGAACAGGTAAACCGAAACGCCTCAATAAAAAACGTCTCGAAAACGCGTTAAGAGCGTCGTCGCGTGTCGCTAAGCAGTGTGGGAATCGTGTTAGAATTGATGATGTCTTCGTTGGGATTGTCGACTGCAATACGGGGGCGTTAGGGTGTCGCGTGAACGTTGGTGTGTATTTAAAAAGGATTCAAATGGTAACAGCATTATGGTACTTTTTGTTGATTTCAATTGTTTGTAGATATTTGTAAAGTTTGGACAATAATTATATAATTGAATACTCCCGAATTGTAATTGTTGTGTGTACTTTAGTTGAGTGAGAAACAAATTTATGATTATTTATTGTATTATTTTCCGTCTCCACTTACGGGCTGAACCGATGAAGCGCGTGTACATTTCAAATGTTCTGTGAAAAAACAATCGTTAATTGTTAAGGATACGTTATCTTAATCCAATTATCCCACTGTTGGACACGGTTGTCCCGTAATCGGACGAGGCCTGTAGCATATTCCCCCACGCTGCTCCAATGGGTTTTGTTGGAGACCCGACAGTAGTCAAATCGTCTGATAGATGTTTTCAGAGCGCCCATAATATCTTCGAAAAGGATTAAAAACGGGTCCCTATTAACGTGACTCGCGAAGCACGCGTGCAATTTTATGACTAGTTGGTCACCCACCCAACTTCGGACCGCACACAATGTTGCTTAACTTTGTTGGTCATTTAGGATTTACACAAGCCGTTATGCGTATGCTAAGCCATATGCGTGGTTCGTGAGTTTGTAATCGAATATATAATAGAAATTTGTTAATGATGTGAATTTCGTTAGAAACATTGTTTTACGCAGTTTTATTGTATTTTCACAGAATTTTGGAATGTCATATTGCGCGCAAAATGAATATATTTCATTGTAATAATGGAATTTTTATTCTCCAGTGTATTGATAAAGAGGTACTGACTATTGCAGGTAGATTTCATTGTAAGTTTAAATTATGTATATTTGTGTATTCAGATGTAACTTCGTTATAAAGTCGATGTTATTCTGGGTCTACAAGTTTTCGATGCTCTCTGTTTATGATCAAAGGAATTAATATGGAGAGATGTTTGTAGTCTTCAAATAAATATTTCTTTGTTTTATTAGAAAATGTTACGTATATGATGGTTACTTAAAAAATAAAGTGAAATCTACCTATTCAAGTGTTATTGTTACCTTAAGGTATACCTTGGTCTAAATTTGTTAATTATCAATGACTTCATATAAATAAGTTTCATTTGAGACTTCAAAGGAAGTTTCTGTTAAAAATATGTACCTCACTCAGCCAGTACAAGTGGAGTGCTTTTGCTTTCATTTCCTACTGTTAAATATAATGTTACTTGAGACATGTTGGGTTTTTGTTCATTTGTAAGATTGGAGTATTTTGTACCCCTCATCTTGTACATAAAGTAATAAAATTTCATTTTACAAATTGATCGCATTTGTTTTATTTCATGACAATAATACACAATATAATGTGTAAAGTCAAGTTCATTTCACAATTGTTGTTATATTTATTAATAAAATGGTTTAATATTAAATATTTCGTTCTAAACTTCTTTGGGTACAATAAAAGTACAGCCAGTAAAAATATTTACCTAATTTACATATTAAATGTAAAGTCACATTTGTTACATAATTTTACTTAATCATATTTTTTATTATTTCATATTTGATTATACATTTCTTTGGGTACATTAGTAGTACGTTCTGAAAATAAATCATTTTAAATCCTTACTTATTTTCCAGCTCTGCATCATTCATTGTCAATAGTAAAGTTGATCACAATATTGTTGTTTTTTGGTATAAATTGCCTGAAAGAAAAAAAGGATATTATTGCAGCACAGAAATTTCTACTAATATTATATGCAAAGGGTATTTATAACAGCTTCAAATTAAGATTTTATTTATTTATCTGGGCTATTCAAAAATGATCAATAATTTTTTAGAAAATGTACTGTTAATTAAAAAAAGTACACAGTAAATTTGAATATTTTTCAACAATTATTTAAAATTACATGTTGCTATGCAGTTTATAGCAAGCTACTAAATTTATATTTTGCTTGCAGAACAATTGTAAAGTAACACTATAATTTCAAAGGCATTTATTATTTTTAAGAAATTTTGCTTAGATGCAGACTGGTAAAAATGCATAGTATGATTTGAAAAATATTAAATTACCAGTATTTAACTCCCGCTGCATCAAACATTTTCTTTGAAGCTATATTGTCTGGTCTGTGAGAGTTTTTGTTGGACAAATATACAACTTCTTTTATCCTCGATTGGATGATTATCTTCGCACATTCATTGCACGGAAAGAGACCTACATAAATTGTGCAATCCTTTAAATCTGCAGAATTCTTGTTTATTATTGCATTCATTTCTGCATGGCATACTGAAATAGAAAATTGTAGCTTACTAACAAAAATGTAAAAATTGGCTAAAATTATACAAATGGAAATATTTTCATTTAATATAATTTTTTTTTGCATTATAATAAAGTCAAGTATATTAATGAGATTATCAATTGCCTACCACATGTAAATATATGATTTCGAACATTTTATTATATATATAATGGGTACTCATGATTAACAATTAACGAAATATCGGCATGTGAAAAGTGATAGAGCAGTTAGAGCTCGCCCAGGGCGGTACCACCGCCACCCTCATAACCCGCCGTAAAGCAATATGTTCTTCATGTATTGTGTTTCGGGGAGGTGTGGTTTCCGGATACACATTATTGGAGACAACCACCTTAGTCCTCAAGAGTAGGAACGCATCCGCGTCCATCCTTAAATAGAACTTCTGTTCTATTTGAGATTGGAC
>DWON01011019.1:0-10429 GCA_018251015.1 Phocides pigmalion okeechobee
TAAGAAACGGGCATGCAGGCCACCTGATGTTAAGTGGTCACTGCAGCCCATGGACAACCGCGTCCAATCTCAAATAGTACAGAAGTTCTATTTAAGGATGGACGCGGATGCGTTCCTACTTTTGAGGACTAAGATTGTCGCCTCCAATAATATGTATCCGGCAATCACACCTCCCCAACCGAAACACAAGACATGAAGAATATGTTGCTTTACGACGGGTTATGAGAGTGGCAGTGGTACCGCCCCGGGCGAGCTGTGACGGCTCTACCACCTTTGAAAATTGACAAATTTCAGACTTGTCAGACCTGTATGGTTACTACTGAACCACACATGTCAATGTACCACATAAACCAAATTTGGCTACTGGTGGAGGCTGACACGTTTTGGCACCGGTTCAGATAAAAAACGTAATGACGAAAAATTGTCATTAGCGCTAATTTCATAAAACGTCAGCGCCAATCGGACTGCCGGTGAGCTAATGAGAAATGGAATTGCGACTGTGCTCCCAACAAATTAGTTTATGTTGATAAAATATTAAGTTTCAATTTACTTTTAATTTAAATTAATCTACTGAAGGCATTTATGTGGAAAGAGCTGTTGCCCGCGACTTCGTTCACATGTTACATAAACTGACATAAGTCCGTTAATTGATAAGCGATTTAAACGAAATGAGAAAAAATGCAATGTAAAAAAAGCGTGGGGTGCATGGTATCAATAGATCACTGAATAAACACCTCACGCTTTTTTTACATAGCATTTAATTTTTTTATTTATTCTTTGTTCAGTTGGATTTTTTTTTATAAAAGCGTGTTATTTAGTTTTTTTTTTTAACTATTATTTATTTTTCATATTATTGCATTGTCATCGGTCCTTGATACGTGTTCAGTTTGAAATTAATGAAACATCTGGAAATTGGTGAAAATACATACATATATACATACAAGCTAATAAAGGGTGTTAAAAATACTAAATGTTAAGTGAAGCCTATCAAAATATAATTCTGAAAACTGTATTCAAATAAACCGTTTCTGAGATTAGCGTGCACAAGCATACAGATATACAGACAAACAGACAAATTTTGTCGCTCTCGAGAAAAATAGGGTAGTTGTGCTAAAAATAGGGTATATTAGAAAAAAAAGTTGTCATCGAATCAATCGGACGACATCACCTGCCTATTTCGTTTTACCTGAATTTATTATAAAAAGGGACTGTAGTTCTAGCTAATGACTCGTCGCGGTACACGGAGCGCCCTCTGTTTCTGACTGTCCTGGCCCTTTCTATTGTCATTTAGCGATGTAATTGCTATTGTGATTGTAACACTAGATTGCTGCAATAGTTTAATTGAATAAGTCGCTAATTTTATATTTGGTTAAAACCCTTCTGATGCCCGTAGCGTCCTCTATATATCTGTGTTCTCTTAATATTCTTATACAAAATATAAAACACATTTTGTGGAGTTTTCTTGCGCATATAAAGCACTCCATTATGAATTTTTAAATATATTTGCCATGTACAGATAATGATCAATAACAGGTTCATTATATATGTATAGATAGATTAGTAACTTTCAAATCCAGTGAAATATGCTTTATTATACACCACAAAAGAACACGAAAACAGAAAACACAGACACATGATTTAATAATAATAACATTTATTGTCATAAATAACAAGGTATTATTTATAATAAACAAATATATTTAAAACTACATGACATTTGACATGGCAAAAGAAGACTACTCGGCCTTGCTAGCTCGAAATCAAAGTCCTGAGTAGCGCTGTTTTTCAGTTTTTAGAAT
The DNA here is from genome assembly GCA_018251015.1 of Phocides pigmalion okeechobee. Taxonomy (NCBI): domain Eukaryota; kingdom Metazoa; phylum Arthropoda; class Insecta; order Lepidoptera; family Hesperiidae; genus Phocides; species Phocides pigmalion. The sequence goes on from DWON01011019.1 coordinate 1,800, forward strand.
TAATATACGACAAAATAGTTATGTACATATTTGCAAAATAAAAAAGTCTGTCTTTATGAAATTACCTCAGTATGTCGATATCCGTGAATTGCAGACGCTTCCTAACATAAACAGACCTACAAACTCATTTGCTACTCTTCTCACAAAGTTTTCCAAAGTAAAAACAGAGAAAGTATATTTGCATAGTAAAAAGACTCGTCCCCTTTGGAATTACCTCAAGTTTGTATTGAACTTACGTGACTTCGTAACACGAGCATCCTCGAGTCCTCAAACAAGGACGTTATGTTGCACAAAATCCATTTACGAGACAATTTTCTACCAAGAATAATGGCCGTGTTTATCACGGTCGTCTCCATACTCGCAACTTGAGAAAACACGTTAAGCGTCCCAAAAATCGGTTTTCACTGTTTACGTGAAAATATAATATCGCTAAACACACGTAGAAGTTAAGGAGTTTTAAGGATTAGTTCAGTACTCGACTACACCTGAACACACAATATATGTACACGCGCTCAGCGATAAACGTAGTCAACTTACTCTGATGATGCTCCGTTCTGAAGCGAAGCACGTGTTGGTCGTAACATGTACAAATGTATATGTTATGGTATAGTACATCGGTATATATTTTTGATTCTCTTCACTTTTATCTATAGTGCATGCATTAAAATCGAAATAAAAATAAAAATAAAAATATTTTTTTCAAAGTAGATTCTTTACAGAACTCTTTTTGAACGTCAATAAACTACTATTAAATACCATTATTGAAAAATACTTTTAACAATGACTTAATATTTTAACAAATTTCAATGAATGCAGCTAGTGTTCTTGGAACCATGCCGCATGGGCACGGACTCCCTTTAGATTGTTTAGGTTAGGTTTTTATTGTAATTAGTTTTAATATTTTCATCATTGTAAATATGAAAAAAAAAATCGAGAAGAAAATAATAAATTCATGTCCTAACTAACCGTTTGGGGTTTGGGGTTGTATGTGACTAATTAATATTGGATTACAAGTGTAGCCGGCAACCGCACCTCTCCAGACGAAACACTAGAGTTGTCTCACGGCGCATTATGGAGATGGCGTGTGTAACTAAATGTGAGGTCGTACATAAATGCGTTATTACTCTTGAGGTCTAAGACAATCGCCTTGCTTACAAGTGTAGCCGGCAACCGCGCCTCTCCGGACGAAACATAAAAGTTGTCTCAATGCACATTATGGAGACTGCGGCTGTAGCTAAATTTGAGGTCGTACATAAATGCGTTGTTACTCTCGAGGCTTAAGGTAATCGCCTCGCTTAAAAGTGTAGCCGGCAACCGCATCTCTCCAGACGAAACACTAGTGTTAGCTCCCCGGTCAAACTATAGCTCTATCACCTTGCAAATGTGCCACTTAGACTCCCAAGACGGTCGCACGCTTGTCATAAAACAAAAATAGACGTTTTCACAACTTCAGCCGAAGGGCGTACGATAATGCCGGATTAATAGCCCATCTCCGCTACTCATCGACTATGTATGACGATTAAATATTTACGCCGCGCTGCAAAGTCGAAACGATCCATCCTCCGAGTACCGTTACATGTCCAAATGTTTAGTTGCGTACTCGTGTTGTTCGGTTATTAAGTATTTAATACACTTTATGTTATATAACGGATACTCACGATTAATCACGTGTAATCCCGAGACGCCACCCCGTTTCCCGGCCACCGCACTTTCGCCGTGACCACGAGCCATGCAACTGATTTGAATTATCGGCAACTAAAATTGATAATCGTATATACCGTTCCTTAGTGAAAAGTGTCAATTCCGCGATGATATTTGTTTAAAATCGTACACTTACAACACACAAAAATACTCATAGTATTGTGAGAATTTGTCAACAGATGTACTTTTTTTATGAAATTGTTTACGATCGTCTTGTTATGGATTGGACGACAATTCGCAATTTGTCAAATTGCTTCCACCGCTGTCATAGTCCGCGAAGAAAAAGATGATAGAACTATAGTTCGATTGGTTAGGTATTTCCCCTCTCACTTTACCGTGCAGACATGCTTATTTTCTACATAAGTGTAGTAAGCTACACTTACAAAGGGGACAGATGGTCTCGTTTCTAAGTGTAGCCGGAAGCCGTATCAACACATCGGCGACGTCTGGCAGAACTTCGTTCCTGGTTGTTGTACGTAGATGTTCAAGGCCGACAGCACACTTCACAACATATCTTACACGTTCAATTGCTATCCTTGTAAAAAAGAATGGTAGTTCTTTTTTATGTTAAAATCCGTACATAAAAAAAAAACAAAGTAAACAATCAAAGCCCATGATATAATCTCAAATTTGATTTAGGTAAGCAAATCTAAAGGTGGGAGAACTAAGTTCCGCCTGGGAGGTACCTCCACCGCCTTCATAATCCGCCGTAAAGTACTATTTGTATTACGGTAGGAGAGGTGCGGTTGCCGGCTACACTTTGAAACGAAGCGAACATCTTAATTCTCAGAAGGAACATCTACATTCGAGCTCATATAGGATTTCAGCCGTGTTTGTGGTTGAAAGTGGATGTCTATGGGCTGCGGTTACTTAACATCAGGTGGTTTGCATGCTGTTTCCTAATCTTCTCACATAAAAAAACATCTTCGAGCTAACGTTTACACGAAACTATGAACCGATGTAAAATTATAACCGTAAAATTTAATAATTCAAATTCCAAACACACTCGCCACTCAGCTGTTCGTAAAAATAAATCACACAACCAACAGATAAAACATCGGATCGAACCTGTCACAATGCCTTAAAAGCTTCCCAATGCATGAAACGATTTATTACCTGCGGCAAGCCCACGGATACAATTAACCAGACGTCGGTTGTAATCTGACTAGTTTTTTTTCGTAATAAATGTAATTGACTTCTATCATTTTTATATCCCATTATTAAATATAAAAATCTTTCTCAAACTGGAAAGGGAAAACTTCATCACATTTGCAAAAGTGGGAAAATTATAGTTCGACCAGGGAGGTACCACCGCCGCCCTCATAATGCGCCGTAAAGCATTATTTGTTTCGATTGGAGAGGTGCGAATGGCGGCTATACTTTGGAGCTAGGCGACCATTTTAGTCCTCAGGAATAGCAACGTGTCTACGTTCCAGCTCAGATAGGATTTTAGTAATATTTGTGGTTTAAAAGGTGGTAGAGCCGTTAGAGCTTGCCCGGGGTGGTACCGCCGCCACCCTCATAACCCGCGGTAAAGCAACGCGTTCTTCATGTATTGTGTTTCGGTTGAGGAGGTCTGGTTACCGGATACACATTACTGGAGGCGACTATCTTAGTCCTCAAGAGTAGTAACGCATCCGCGTCCATCCTTAAATAGAACTTCGATTCAATTTGAGATTGGACGTGGTTGTCCATGGGCTGCATTAACCACTTAACACCATGCATGCCCTGCACCTACACCTACACCTGCATGCCCGTTTCTTACTCTTTCATAATAAATAAAAAGTATAAATTCCGCCATGATATTTGTGTAAAATATGTTAATCAAACATTGTCCCAAGATGTTACGAAAATCACATTTGCAATGTACATACTCCGTTCAGTTCCGCCTCAATCAATTTTGAATTACTTCGTCCTATACAAATCGACAACCGCATCGAACTTTTAAAAACTCATTCGAATTGAAGTCTGAACGCCGCACGGAATACAAAGGAGATAAAACGCTGAAACCCGCGCGGGAATCAATTGTTTGGCGGATGTCAGTGGAAATTCCGGACGCACGAGACGCGGGAATCGAGAACAAAGAACGGGGTATGGTTTTTAAAAGGAAAAAGTAATATTAAATTTTATAAAAAGCCTTCTTTAAAAAATACATAGAGTACTGAACTATAGTACCACCGTGATATGACCGGCGTCTTCATAACTGTTACGACCTCAGGTAGGACATACTGGAGGAGAGTCACAAGAGACAGGACAGGAGGAGGGCTTTGCCAAGAGGCAAACTGAGATAAGGGATTTATTATGATCAATTTTTATTTGTTTATTATTTGTTCATTTTTATTTAAAACAAAAATAATATTAAGTAATAAAGGCAATTTTTATTTTAATTTTATTTTATTTATAAGACTTGTGTGTTCCTTTGTTAAGTTAACTCAACCGTCGGAGAGTTAACTGAAACTAGGATACATATTTGAGATTGCCAATTTGGACACAAACGTAAATTGGTAATTTGCATATCAAGGCATGTACTGTTATACGACTTCTTCGACGGTCCTTAAACACTGACTGCGGCGCTCACATTTTACATCGAGTGAGGATTGTGGGGGCGGCACTAAACTGGAGCTGTTTTCTCTCGACTGGGAATGCGCCAATAATTCATAGAAATATTGTATTTTTTCGGTTTTATAGCGCCACTTTTGTTCTCCCGTAATCCATACAATTTGTCCGTACAACAAGCGCGTCGCGCCCAGAATTACCCAGCAGTGTTGTAGCCGCAGGAAAACTGTTAATAGTAAAGTACAATACTCCCTGAAAAATCATCGAACAACGCATGAAAGTCCTCTCAAATAAGATTTACTTTTCAAACTCATTTAAAACATGAAAATACAGGATACTGTTTTATAACAGACAAAATGTCGAAACCGTATAGGGAATGAATTGTTTGGCGGTTGACACAAAGTTTCGAGCAAACTCCAACCTCGGGAGAATAAAACAAAGTGATCTAGTTCACAATTAAACACAGAGTAAAAAGGCACCACAAAATCGAATACGGACATTTTCAACGTGCACTGCGTCCTAAATAAAAAACACTACAACTTTATTAATATGTATATGTCAATACCAATGTGTATAATACAGGTTTTAAAGGTGGGAGAACTATACCGGGGAGGTACCACCGCTGCCCTCATAATCCGCCGTAAAGCATTACTTGTGTTTCGCTTGGAGAGGTGCGGTTGCCGGCTACACTTTGAAACGATACGACCATCTTAGTCCTCAGGAGTAGCAACGTATCTACGTTCGAGCTCAGATGGGATTTCGGTCGTGTTTGTGGTTGTATGTGGATGTTTATGGGCTGCGACTACTTAATTTTTTATAATTTATATCAGACATAGTCCATAAAGTAATTAAAGTAAACTTAAAAATATGTAAGTAATATATGTATAAGAGCCCTGAAAAACAAAAGATCAACATATATAACATAATCTGTGCGACATTTTTACAGAAGTGATGTGCCACTAGTTCCAATGGCATTTTATAGGGCTGTTTAACTTAGCACTAAGTAAGGGTAACATACATTCAGTATATGATATGATAATGTAACAGATAGGTAACAGAAAGTTTATGTTACTTCTAAAGATGGATGTGAAAATTTGAGTAAAACCCGGCTAATCTTAACTTTATTTCATGGGAGAGGCTAATGTGATTGTGGAGATGGATCAGCTTCCTGTTACTTGTAACTTGTTTCCATTTTAATATGTATATTTTGTTTACTTTGAAAAAGTATTAAACGAGGTTTCTTATTATGCGAGAAGAGTAGCAAATGAGCATGGATACCATCTGATCTTAAGTAGTCGCTCGCAGCCCATAGACATTAACGTACAACCACAAACACGACTGCACTCTTATCTGAACTCGAATATGGATGCGTTGCTAATTCTGAGGACTAAGATGGTCGCCTCGTTTCAAAGTGTAGCCAGCAACCTCGTTTCAAAGTAATGCTTTACGGCAGATTATGAGGGCGGTGGTGGTGTCTGCCCGATCGAACTAAAGTTCTCCCACTTTTCAAAATTACAGCTTTATGACGAATTGTGGCGGTGGTAACACCCTTTTCGGACTATAGTTCGAAAAGGGTGTTACCATTTTGTTAAAATTTTGAATTTTGAAAAGTAATATTGACCGCTGACATATTTATTTTTAGAATCCTTTTGCCAGTTATCAAATTATATATAACCCACACCTCTCAAGGAGGAATCACCTTCAGTGGGGCTCGCCAAAGCGAAATTTCGGTTGCGGGTAGCTGTCTGACCCGGATCCCGTAATCTCCAGAACTTAAAAACTGAGCAGAAAAAGGGTTTGAAGTCAGTACAAGTCTGACATACTCGATGGTTCCTGCCCTGGGTGGGGGGATTATTCGAGAACTTTGATATCCTTAACACTTTGAATGCGGCGTTTATACATATATTAGGTGGGACCAGCGTAGCGGGCGGCGGCCTATGCTGGAGGTTATTTCTCTACACTGAAGATGCGCCGACAATACACTGAAATTTTGTATTTTTTACTATCTGTATATCAATTACGAATACACAAAGGTAATGTCCGCCCCCAATCTCGTAGCGTCGACGTAAATACAACACTTTTGTTCGCCCGTAATCCATACAGATTTGTCCGCACAGCACAGGTGTGTACGAGACGCAAGTGCGTTGCGCCGCGCATTACACAACAGTCTTTTAAGCCGCGGGGAAAGTGTTAACAAAAGGAGTCGCCAATATATCGCCGGTTTTAGCCAACTTCCTTCCTTATTCGAAGAACTCCATAGCGATCGGGAAATACCCCAGGAGGATGTTCATTCCACATTTTGCACAAACTGGAAGAAATTAACCAAGTGTAGAATGTATTAAACCAGGGGTCGGCAACCTGCGGCTCTTTCAATGTAAAATATATATTTAATATTGGCTCTCCAATTGGAGAGCCAATATTTTCAAGGCAAGGGTTTTGTCTATATATTTTTTTTTAATTATTGGTAACTACCAAAAATTATTTTATATCTATAATATCCACAGATATTTATTTTACATACTATATTTCTATTAGTGACTGTATAATTGGACAGTAATATATTATTGGTCTACTTTATTATTTAATAAATAAAGTATGTTTTCTGCTGAAAAAATATAACCTTTTATATAACTATTAGCTATGGTACCGACTTTTTTCGCGTCTTTTGAAATAAATTTAGTTTTAGTCATCCTCTATAATAGCTATCTGCCAGTAAAAGTAGTGTTGAAATCGGAGCATACAGACAGATATAAAATTATTTAAACATATTTTAGGGGCTCTTTAAAATATGGAAAAAAATTCATCATCATCATCAGTCCACCGTAGTCCACTGCTGGGCTTAGGTCTCTTCAATGGCACGCCATTGAGTTAGATCTTCAGCTTTCTTTATCCAGTCGCTCCCAGCCACTTATCGTATATCGTCTCTCAACCTGGCTAGGGGGCGTCTTATACTACGCTTTCCGAGACGCGGTGTCCATTTCAGAACACGTGTACTCCAACGATTTTCGGTTCCGCGGCAGATGTAACCAGCCCACTGCCTTTTCAGCTTGCTAAACCGCAAAATTTCTTTGGGAAAATTTGCAAATTGGAACTTTTGGCTTAAATCTTAAAGGTTGCCGAGCCCTGTACTAAACAATTCAGAGCATGCCATAACGTGAATGCGACGCGTCCTTCATAGTAGATTTACGAGTATAGCTAGCACATTGTAATCAAGCCACGATATCACGTTGTGACTGAGTAACGGTAGATATAACGTATTGCTGCGCGGCGTTATGGGGAATGTGGATGATAGCTCTTAGGCTGTTATCCCGGCACTAATATTTGATGTATTGAATATTATATACCTCAGTGCTACCCACACTAACACAACATTGAAGCTTCTGTTTGTAATATCAAAATATGAATTGGGAGAAGTATGGTTCGACTGGGGAGGTACCACCGCCGCCCTCATAATCCGCCGTAAAGCATTACTTGTGTTTCGGTTGGAGAGGTGCGGTTGCCGGCTACACTTTGAAACGATGCGACCGTCTTAGTCCTCAGGAGTAGCAACGTATCTACGTTCGAGCTCAGATAGTATTTCGGTCGTGTTTGTGGTTGTACGTGGATGGCTATGGGCTGCGACCACTTAACATCAGGTGGTTTGTAAGCTCGTTTGCAAAACTTCTCACATAAGATAAAACTCCCTTATAAGGAATGTATGTGAAAGTAGATTTAACATACGTAACAAAATGCATTTATTTATTTATGTCTGTTTATTTGTTCAAGATAATAATCGAAACGGCTTAACCGAAATTAACAGAACTTTCACTAGCAGATAGATGATGTTATAGAGAATAATGAAGGTTATTAAAAAAACATTTTTGAGATCCGCACGAAAAATACTTGTGCAATGAATGACTAAATGAAATATATTGAAATATTGTATTTTTTGGCAACTGTGTATCGTCTACGAATACACAGACCGTAATGATGTCCGTTCCAGTCTTGCAGCACAGACGTAAACGTAGGACTTTTGTCCGCTCGTAATCCCTTGCATACAAGCCGCACGCGCGTTGCGGTGCGCCATACACATTACTGTTGTACACCGCAGGACAAGTGGGCGTTGTGTTACACAATACACAGCAGTGTATCGCGCAAGGATAGTGTTAAACAGGATTTATCAAGGATTTGAATCTGGGAACTTGTGATCGTTATTCCATTGGGCTAGCATTGGCATCTGCGCGTGTACTTCCTAATAAGTCAACGTCAAATTGACGTCAGGTCTCGGTAATAACCGGCATGGTTATTTGTAACATAAACGATATTGCTTTAACCCGAACACACCTTCGTCAGTTGCCGCTCCCTGTCCGCGAAAACGAATTACCTTTTTGCTG
>DWON01011020.1:0-10428 GCA_018251015.1 Phocides pigmalion okeechobee
TCTTGCATATACCTAGTGCTAATATCAATGTATGTTTAATCCAATTAAGATACCCACCTTTGGAAGTGCGAGGCATTCCTATCACAAGTGTCTCCGACTACTTAACAGGAAGCCCCGATTACTAGTTTTATTGATTTTTTTCAAATAAACGTTTTTTTTTTTTTTCATGCACCCTACACTTTTCAATTGGATTTTTTTGTAAAAGCGTGTTTTTTACTTTTTTTTTAATTATTTTTTTAGTGTGAAGTTGTTTCTGCGTTTCGGTGGCAATGTATTGTCGACACATAAATCAAAGCGATTGTCTTAGCTCTCAACAATAGCAACGCATCTGTGATCGAATCAACGCATCTTTTAAACGCAGTCTTTTATTTGCACAAAAACACGACTTTTTCATATTATTATCAAGTAAACGTACGTCATTTAGAAACAGAGTGTATCAGTGCCAGTTTATATAGAAAATATATTATTAATTGACTATGAATTGAGCCTATACGTATTACGATATCACGAGAACATGTGAATAGCTGGCTGTAAAATTGTTTGGTAATGTGAGTAAAGGCTGCCAATATTGAATTTTGGGGACATTTATTGCTGAAATAGTAATAGTAGAATTATATAATACAATGTACAAGTTACTTTATTTTTTTAATCTGTCAGTTTGCGGCTGGTATGAAGGCAACTTGTTCTGGATACAACGCGTTCCTCACAACTACGAATGTATAAGTGGCGATAAAGGTCAAATTTCTAATAACTGCTTAACCTTCCTTCCAAAACACGGAAGCACACATGAAACTTTGCCACTACCGGTTACCCAACCAATTCCCAACAGCGCTTGACGAAGCTTAATTTGTCGATCGGTTATAATTTGTCTAAGTCAAAGATTGGCAACCTTTAAGACGGAAGAGCCAAAATTTGCAATTTGAAATTTTTCACATATTTTAAAGAGCATGCAGCAGAGCAGCATGCGACTTGCGAGCCGCAGATTGCCAACCCCTGACTTAAGCCGATGTATTATACGTAATTCAGATCTAAATGTAAGCCATTTCTTTTAATCCATTCATTTTTTTTTTCGAATAACATACAGTGCTTATATAATGTCTTTTCATTTCTGTACAGATCCCAATTTCATACATTGAATCAAATGAGCTCTAAAACAAAATGGGAGACACATCAACGCAAATTTAAATGAAATCAGAATTCGGCAAGGCTTTAAAATACAAAATACCTCATTTTCTTTTAAGTTGTATAAAAAGCTTTCGCTTAAGATACCTCATGCGATGACAAATAGATATCTGAGAGATAAATCATGACTGTTTTTTACTGCATACATATTATGTAGGCCACATACATAAATGCAATCAGTAAACAATCATGCAGTTCACCTAATGGTGATTGGTTATCCACGCACGTGGACATCTGTAATCAACTCCGAATAGAATGGACGCTCTACTTCACTAACAAAGGCATTGCTAGCCCTGGGGACTAAATTAGAATACCCAGTGGAAGTTTCTCTTCCTGATGGCACCCTCATAAATTTGAATATATCAGTCATTTACGGCGATGCAAAGAAAATTACAAATACTTATTCCGTTCGAATGTATTTTTATCTATTCCCAAGCAGGGCAAATTTCAAAATAATGTGCGAGCTTCAAGAAAAAGTAATATTATTTTAATATGTTTCCATGTCGCGGATATAAAGTAGAAAATGTCAGAGTTTTTTTGGTTGGCTGCTCTGCAGTAACCGCAAGACACGAGAGTTGAAATGCATACTAGTTAGCTACTCAAAGTTAATTAAATTTTTCTAAACAGAACGAATAGCTGTACAAAGCAAACGTACACTGAGCAGAAAATAATTTCAAGTGAAAAAAATTATGTACTAAGACTGTTTTTATCCACCAACTTCATGTAAATTGCACTACAAACAAAGTTCGCTTTTTGTCACGAAAGTAACACGACAACGTAAAAAGTTGCTTAATTAAGCACACATGACATTTAGGCGTCGTATGAAGCGCGCTTAGCCCCGTGACACGTGTAGATTGCAAACGGTGGACCAAATTAAACAACGTTGGTGCAGTTAAAAATTGGATGGGTGGTGGTGGTGACTGGTGGTGGTAAAAAAATATGCGTACTTTTGTGCTTCGAAAGACACGTTTTACAGTCAGTCCCGGTTGTAATTTATAACTAGAAATAAAAAATTTAGAAGCTACTTCAGCGATTTCAAAACATAACAAATGAGTTGCCGATTACCAATATGCATTAAAGCACTTTGGTCAAATATGGTCCAAACCTTTCCAGTAGTACGAAGAGACACCGTGGCCAGCTTCAAGGAAGCCATGCATATGTAGCGTAAAATATAATCTTAACCGTAACTTTAAAATAATACTTCATATTCAACACGATTCGTATTATACGAGTCATGTGGTACCTAACTTTATCAAGATTTTACTTAGTACGAGGACTAAGAGAAAAATCCTTAAAAGCACATGTTACAGTAAGATATAAAGAAATATATCGCAACCAGAGAAGCAATTTCGTAAGTAACAATAACGGCACTTCCATCATAAAATTTTGCAGTACAAATTTAAAAGTACAACACTGAAAACTTATAAATTTCTTGATTGCATAAGCATCAAGCATATTTATGAAACGAACTTAAATTGTTATTTTTAGAACGTTCAGAACGCGGTACTTTTATTACTTTGCTAGTTCCGTTATTCTCGTTAAAACATATAGAGTAAATATTACAATTCAAATATTGCCGTTCGTAATAGTTCGTTTCTGGATTGCAATTTTCTTTAATTAAATATTTCTAGGTAGTATGAATGCGCTGCGTTATAAATAACTCTCGCAACTAGGAAAATATCGAGGTATCTGTGATCTTTTTGCATGAAACCGCTGTTTATTGACTATTTATGGAATTGTGTACTACTTGTCATTACGTATAATTAATTAACAAAGATTTGATTATGTCATAAAAATACCAAACGAGTGTAGGTCATGCTCTGAAGTGGTCGCTGCAGCCCATTGATATTCACATGCAACATCAAACATGATTGGATTCCATGTTGTAGGCAAAAATAGGGACCACGGTTATAAGGATTTCTGATAAGTCCTCTACTTCAATTTAAGCACAAAAATACCTCTACCACTTGTGTGTAAAGGTAAAAGTATCGCGATCCTCATAATAATACGACGACTCGTTATTTTTTCTTTGTGGAAGAGTAAGAAACGGGCATGCAGGCCTCCTCACGTTAAGTGGTCACTGCAGCCCATGGACAACCACGTCCAATCTACAAGAAAAGAAGTTCTATTTAAGAACTTCTTTTCTTTAGAAGGACTAAGATGGTCGCCTCCAATAATGTGTATCCAACAACCACACCTCCCCTGAACTGAAACACAATACATGAAGAACATGTTGCTTTACAGCGGGTTAGGAGGGTGGCGGTGTCGCCGCCCCGGCGAGCTCTAACGGCTCTACCACCTTTTATAATATTCACTTAATTATTAAAATTAACTTATTTAATCAAAATGTGCCTCCAATGCAGATATTATAGAGGAATGTAATTATTGAATTACTAACACTTGGACTTATTCATATCAACAAATAAAGTCTAATATATAATTAGTAGACCTACTTACAAAAAGGTTAAAAATGCAGCAATCTTATAAAATGAATTATTGCATTAATGTGGTTCGTCGAAACAATACTTTGTTGAAGTTACATTAAATTACTAAACCATGTACTGTATACCACATAGACAGACATATATAGACTGTTCCCAAAACATCCGTCAAATAATGCCGTGTTAAAGTTAATTTAATTTTATCATCAAATGTATGATAAGGATTAAATATGCAAAGAATGCGTGGGATAATGCCGTCATATTATTGTTTATATATGAGAAATTGATGACTGAATATTGTCGCTGGAACACGGTCATAATGTCCGTCGGCCCACATAGTGACGTCACGTGAAGTCCGACCGGTTCTCGGAAATATTTCGTGTTGCATTTAATGGACGCGCTCAATGGAACTATCCGATTTGCCACTCTAATTTTACTATGTACAACATAATTATGTTACTTAATAATTATATACATATGAGCAAAAGAGGAATGGCATGTCTCAAATAGCTGACAGTGGACAAAAGAAACCACTCAACTAAATAAAACTAAACCAAATATACCCAACAGCGGCGTTGTAAGTCGAAACAACTACCTACATAACATTGAAATGTAATCAATTCTGGCGAAAGAAACAAAAAATTAAAATAGTAGCACTATCAAACCAACCCGATTTAGCGTGTAGCAGAGCATAAACGCCTTCATTTTCTCCCTGTCGTAGAGAACTGACATCTGTCAGCCTGTTGCGTCGGACTCGTTGGTGAGAATAAAATTTATGTGATACGTAAACACTCTACTTCGACTATTATGAATTTTATTTATAGCTTTAATATGGTGTAACAGATGTTTAAGAGATTTAATTGCGTTGTACATTTATTTCAGAAAATTATAAGAATATATATTTTCATATAACCCAAATAAAAAACGAGCAAATTCCATCCAGATATAAAATAACTATTGTGGTGTGCGCCCCATGGACATTGTCATTGTGTATGAAATTTTATAAAAACTTCGAAGATATTTATTTTGACATCGTCATCGCACAGCAATGCAACTGATAAAATTTGATTAACTACGGATTTTCGTTAGCGTTGTAACTTACGAAATTGTTCAGACCGGAAGAAATCAGTGCATTGGTCCGAAAAGAGATTTCAATTCATACCTACGAGCAATATAATTAAATAAAATAATTAAATTAGATATATCTTTATTTTTATCTTAAAAATAAAAATAAATGTAATTTTCGAAATGTTTCTGAATTATTAATCTTGTTTTGTTGTAGGAAGTTGTCGTTTGGAAGGGTAGGAAATTGGCATGGCTACGTTAAGTGGCAGTTGCAATATATGGAGATCCGCATGCGACCTAAAACAGAACTGACGCCTTATTTGAGCTCGGACTCAGACGCATTGCTGTTCGTGAGAACTATATGTGTATTGTTTGTAAGTGTAGCTTGCCACCATATTTTTTCAACCGAAACGCAAAAATAGTTTTAAGGCAGATTAAGGGAACGGCGGTTATATTTTCCCGGTCGAAGTATGATTGTAAAACCTATTAACCTATAAATTTATGTATATCTGTTCTGTTCAAATTGATCAAGGTTAAGAGTTTTTACTCCGCCTCTAGCCGAGCGTACCGGTGTTATTCACAACCACAAAATCGAATAACGGTTACACAGTATCAGTATACTAGGCGAAACTTTCTTGTATCATGGTTTTTGATTATTGACACCGATTTGAGAGACATTTAAAAGTTTTGGTCCAAATTTAGAATTTAACTAACGGACAATAAATAGCGTTGAAGCAACTGCATGTCTTTCAACTGATTTTTCTTTATTTCTTCTTTTGAATAGAATCTTTTTTTTTTTAAGAAAACCTGCAATTCTATTTTAATTCCTCATGAGTTTTTTTTATTTAATCTCAGAAGATATTAAACAATCTAAGCATTGATTTTTAAATTCATTGTGAGTAAAAGATTTCTGATCAAAAATATTTTATTACTTAAAAAATAAACGAAACAAGTACGTAAATAACTCAGATTTTCAGTTCGTAACAGTGAGAATAGAATTCAATTATCCAGATGCGTATTCGAATGACCCACTGCCCTGCATGGGTAACTTTGTTTGTCGTTCACACTGTCGCGTACTCATACATAATATATATAATGTATTATAACAATATCCACTATGATTTCGATTGTGAACTTTTATTTATTTAAGCAGTGTAATGGTAATGGTAAGATTTTGTATAAATGATATCCGGGATTCAAATTTCTGGCATGAAATTATGATTTTTAGTTACGTGTGTATTAGAAATTAATTTACATTTGACTTAACAGTGAAGAATATCCTCATGAGGAAACTGGCATGTCTAAGAGTTCATTGAATTCTTTAAGAGGCGTGACCAATATACATTTAGCCAACGTTATTTTTTTCCATCTTTTTCACTCTATCTGTAGGGAATTTTTGTTAAGCCAAGGGATACTATAGGTACCTATTTTACTTACTTACTTATGTTTTAACCTGCATCGAGAGCTTGGTAAGTGGTAAAAACCAGTACGTTTTGCAATCACGTATTTATAGTTGATTATGTAAACAAGGATCCTTATAAATCTCCGAGTCTATAAGGTATGAACAGCTTATTATATCGAAACAAAATGTATCTCGGCTCGACGACCGTGGTAAATAAACGAAGGTCGACCAGTCGGTGGCGGTAGAGCGGCTATTCCGCGACATGTGTTTGACGAGCGTGACCCCAACACATTCGAAACTACTTCGGATAGGGATAAAACTGCAAAAGAAATAAGGTTATAAATAAAGAAGATTAAAAACAAAAAGGTTACAATCAAAACAGTTGACTTTAACAAAAGGTTATTAATAGTCAAACGAAGTCTTTCCACAATCAAGATTTTCTGTGTCGTGGGTGCCATAAACTGACACAAAGAGAAACAAGTACACAAACATCCAAGTTCAAAACAGAAATCTTTAAATACAAAACATTAAAAAGACATTGACCGAATCTTAACCCTTTGCATGGTATATTGGTATGATGACCGCTATTCCACAAAAGCCGTCGACTGATATAAAAATATTCAGTACTCGCCGACGAAATAATTTTGGGAAGTTTTTTGCACTAACTACGCAGCATAATGTAAATTCGCTATATACGATTTCTGTAGATCAAATCTATAATTAATTACTTGCACAAGAATAGTCGACAAAAGTATTAAGCTCTATAATCAAACTCCCGTTGCTCTATATACTTAATAACCGCATAGGATAATACTTGGATTAGTATATTCCGCTGGAGTATTTGCTTCTGGAAGAGGAACTCATAAACATATACCAAATGTTCAATACGAAATATCTTACTAAAGCAGATTATGATTTACTTCTACACCATTCCTACATAAGCCATTTGACTGCAGCAAATGGAACTACTTAAGATACTAATCGTATTACAGCTTTAATCGTACAGTGTAGTGTAGTTTCAATAGAAATACAGTATTAGATTGAACAAATTGAACTTCCAAAGTTACACTCATGCTCTTTAGACAAATAAAAAGAAGCTTACTAAATGACACAATACGAGCACATAATTACAATGAAAAAAACTTGAAATCTTGTGTAACCAGCGATGACATTTTATCAGTATGGATGGAAAAAAGGATATAAACTGCGATATACCGATGATACTCCTTTTTTACTGCAATCGAAGAAGAAAAGGGGCTCTTTAAGCAAATAGCTACGTTTTAAAGAGTTTCAAATCTAGAATCGGAACATTTATTTAAAGTTTCATATTTACAATGATGAAAATCTTAAAACTAATTACAATAAAAACCTAACCTAAATAATCTAAAGGGAGTCCGTGCCCATGTGGCATGGTTTCAAGAACACTAGCCGCATTCCCGTGTTGGACAGCAATCGCAATTCTCTGCACGAGATAAGAACCAGCCCTCTTGTCACCAGTAGCGTCGATCAAACGTGGTACTATTTGTTTGAAATTTTTTTTGGCACGCGGACCCCATGGGCCAAAGGTTTCTAAGACAAGCGGAACAAATAGGTAATCACTGCGTAGTGAGACATATTTACGCTGTTTGGCTTCTTCTGCAGCCTCCGCCCCGGCTCCAGCCCTCGACACCGTTCCGCAGAGGCAAGAAGGGGCCAACCTATCGACGCAAACTATTATTGACTTTGTCTATTTAGACAGTAGGAGAAAGTGGCAAACTAATAGTGAAATAGTCCATGTCAACAAAATATGGGAAGGCAACATTTCTTTGAAAACTTTTATTGTAACGCACGGTTAGATGGTGATGTTGGACAGCATTGAAATAGTTATAGTAATTTAGAAAAGTTAATAGTCACTGGCATGGTAGAAGATAAAAACCCTGTCTATGTATCCCGATAACAGACGGACACAATTGAGCCCACATTAACACCAGCGCTGAACGTAGAATGGATATGCAGTCGCTGGAACCGAAAAGGATAGCACTGCATAGTTAAGGCATCCTAAGTGGAAAGACACAAAATCCCCGGTAGTAAGAAATAAAATATCAAAAGAAAAAACTCGTTATTGCAGATGTGAAAAGAATTATAAGATCCAGTTGGAAAAAAATGTCTTCTAACAGCCCAAAAGCTCTAAGAACATTGTTACAGGCGACGACGTTGAAATCTTTGCCTTGAGCAATCATATCGTTATATTAGAAGCTTTTAGCTTCAAAGAAAATATAATTTCGCGGCAAAATTATGCTGTGGTTTTTTAATAGTACTATAACAGCTAAAAATCGAAATTTAATACATCTTGGTGCGTGACCTAATTAGGGATACTATTTTAGTGTTCGGACTATTAGGACCTACATTTTAGTGTTCGTGTGTTTTTCTGTGTTTGGCATCATATCTCTGAAACGGGTGGGCCGATTTAAACGGAGTCTTTTATTTTCTTTTACGTTCCATTATTGTGATTTTAACTATATTTAATGAAAATTTGTTGGACCGTGAAAAAATTTTTACATGTTTTTCAGGATGATGTAGAAAATTAAATTTATATAAAATATATTTATTATATTTCCACTCGACCAATCGAACTTGAATCGAATTGAATTGAATCGAAATTGAATCACTGAGTAACTTCAATCATGCTACAATTCTATGGTATTCTTGACTTTTTGGGGCAGCTGTTTTAGTCTGCAAAATTCCCAACTCCTGAACAACTTACAGCAGATGTATCGTGTTTAGGCTCATTCAATAGGTCTTGATGAGTTTATTGTTACAGAAAGTTAACAGAATCTTAACTAGGATCTAAAGATAAAGCAGAATAGTGCTTAACGAACTTAATGTAACTTTACTAAGACTGGATTCAAATCTTTCGATCAGTGAATACGTAAAATATTTATTGGGGCGCCCTGGGGTTAAGACTAACTATAGTAGCGAGACGATAAACGGCATGACGGTCTGTCATGAAGACTTAAACCCTTCACGGCACAGCTTTGTATTCTTTATTTGTTTGTTTTGGATTTATATTCTATGTGTATAATTGAAAAAAAAACTTTGGTTATTTATCAAAGTTAAAAATTGGAAGCACAACAAATGTATTGTTTTCATTTGCTAGATTTTTTATTTGAAATTGATGTTAGTGTTACCAATATTCTTCTATCTATTTCTAGAACTCTTGTTTTCCATACGATAAATAAAACTATATAAAATGTATAAATATAAATTTGATAGATAAATTTACTTGTAATTAAACAAAAAGCTACACGTATATAATAACATGTTCTAACACCAACACCATGTTATAAATAACTTTCAATCAACCAACTCAAAACGTAGAAAAGCACGCATTGCATTAATATGCTAGTAATTGCTTTTACTATACAGAAGCTACGAATACATTTGAAATTGCAGCAAACTGGGTTAAACATATCACGTAGTCTAAAACTCCTCTTACAACTGCAAAATATAACTTATTTCGAAATAATAAAATAATGTTAAGTGAAAATTTCAAAAATTTGTAAATAGTCTGCGAAACACGTTAATATTTGTCTATTTAAACCTCTAAACAGCTTTACTGACAACTGCAGGACAAAGGGCTAGAAGAGAGTTTTGTCATGACCTCCGCGTTTGGATGTACATATTTGATGGTGGGCATAGTTCAATGATTCCCAAAGTGGTTTGAAGTCATCAAGGGGTCTATCATGAACTAAAATGTATGTGAGATACACTATGCAAATGCTGTTGAATAAGTAATAATCACGATTTTGATTTTCCAAAATTTTTCTTTAAATAATTAAAGTAACATAGTAGTTCTCGGTTTTTTTCAAATATATACGTAATCATCATCGTATCATATAAACATTCCAGTTCCGGCAGCTAGGCTTAGGTTATCCAAAAGGGCTCAGTGCTTGTGAATTGTGAATTAACTCAAAAATTACATGATATCGAAACATACAATGGCGAAATTTAGTTTTTGTTTTATCTACCCGTCTGCACAGACTAATCTTACAAAACTGAGTTATGAGCGAAACTTTGTTTAGATTGATGAAACTATGATATAGAAATAAAGGAATTCACAGGAAGTTATATAAAAGGGGCACATGAATGGATAACTGTGTACAAAGAATAGACTTTAATTAAAATATACGGCGAATAATTCACATATTATCAATTAAAAAAACTTAAAAGGTGGTAGAGCTGTTAGAGCGCGCCCGGGGCGGCACCACCGCCATCCTCATAACCCGCCGTAAAGGAACATGTTCTTCATGTATTGTGTTTCGGTTGGGGAGGTGTGGTTGCCGGATACACATTATTGGA
>DWON01011021.1:0-10428 GCA_018251015.1 Phocides pigmalion okeechobee
ACGCATCCGCGTCCATCCTTAAATAGAACTTCTGTTCTATTTGTGATTGGACGTGGTTGTCCATGGGCTGCAGTGACCACTTATATTGCGTTGATAAAAGCCTTTAGTAATAGTTTTTCATTTATCCTTCATATTATAATTTCTCATATAGCCTCCGCTTTCCCTCCGCTAGCGCATTAGCCATGACCACGTGACATTCTGGTTCGAAATATTGACAATTAAGTATTAATCGTGGGTACTCGATATAAAGTAAAATGCATATCCTGTTATTAAATTAATGTTTTGTCAGAATTCATTAGCACCTTTTCAAACCTCCATTAAAACTAAAAATACTTGACAGTATTTTATTACCAGTCATTTAAAAATTTATAATAGCATAAAAATGTTTAAAATCTCAATAATTGTTTTATTTGTTAGCTGCGTTTCGTTTGTAAATGGCGGAATAATAAATTTTATTATCCACTTAAACATGCAACTATGATATATGAACTAAATTTTAATTCAAATTAGCACAACATGGAGTACCATAAAACGAATATCAATTCTTTATCAAAGTAACATATTATTATTTAAAACTGAAAATTTTATATGTATTTATAATACATTTTAATGACAATAAAGAAAAAAAAAACTAATTATAATAAAGCCTAACCTAAACAATCTGAAGGGAATCCGAGCTCAAGCGGCGGTGCCAAGAACGCTAGCCGCATTCCCGCTTTGAATTGCTATCACAAATCTCTGCGCGAGATATGAATCAGGCTTCTTGTCACCTGCGGTGTCGATCAAACGTATGACTAATTCATCGAAAAAAATATATATTCAACATTTTATAGAATCTATTTATTAATATATGCTTTTGACTACAATAGGTCATGTATGGACAATCTATTGGATGGATATGGAGCTCTCCCGGACTCCTCGAGTGATCAGGGAGATGAGGAGCTTACGCTTTGTGGTATATGAACAGTTAACACGCGCTAACAAACATTCCTAATGCACTATTGTACCGAAGTCAACATAAAAAATAATTATATACAATTGTGGAAGCCCTGGATAACTGGATTGCTAACGATCGTGAACTATACAAGAAGGTGGGGGAGGCATGAGCTGAAACCAGACAACCAAGTTTCTAACGATGTATAAATTTAAGCATATATAACTTTTAATTGAATATTATCGCGGAATTTATATACTTTACTATGTACCGGATACTTACGATGAATGATTTGTGATTTTCGATTGCCGATATATGGAACCGTTCCTATCAGTTTCGCCGTGACCACGAGCCATGCAATTGGTTCGAACTATCGGCAATCGAAAATCAACAATCGGTAATCGTGAGTACCCGGCACATATCGAACATATATCTTGTTAATGAAGTATATAACAAAGGCTATAAATAAATACTATAACTGTAGTTATATGTTACTATAATTATGTAGATTTATTAATCAATCATTGACCTGCGAACTCGCCTTGTCCCAGCGTGAGAAATTTTTAATTGTTCAGCCAGTATTATTAACACGATGAACGGATCCATCTTTTTTATTTTAAATGAAAAGCAAACAAGCGTGTAGCCTACACGCTCTTTGTTATAAATAAAACCCTAACCTAAACAATATAAAGGAAGTCAGTGCCCACAAGTCATAGTGCTAAGAACGCTAGTCGCATTCCCGCGTTGAATAGTGATAAAAATTCTCTGCGTGATTTCGGTTTCCATTTAAGGAAGACAAATGTAGAATATTCTATTAAAGTTAACTTAAAATTATAAATAATAAAACTATATGTTTTAAGTTAAGTTAAGTTTTAATTTAAAACTGTAAATTATATGTTTAAATTGATAGGTACGGGGATATCTATGGACGTAAATATTATTTTGAAAGCCATAATCTAATCAATCAATATTTCAGTATTTTATAATTTCTATATAGCTATAGATATAAATAAAATGCATTGGAAGCAATTGTCTTCACTAAATGTTGTAAAAGAATAAGACGCAATTTCTTTGAAGTCATTTAAAAGGTAAATTTACATAATTCTTTTCGTTTACATTTACGATGTAATTGAAAACTTGTCATTTTATCCCTGAATTGGCTTCATTTGAAATATTTTACATTTAAAACTATTAATTACCGTAAATTGTCATTAATGAAGCAATCTATTTCTTCATACTATATAATTATTTTCATTTTGTCCGTAACGAAATATCCATGAATAGTTTACTTGACTGCAATGTGGAATAATTATACTTACTGTCAAAATTGTTGTCAAAAAACTTTCAAAATTTATTTTTAAATTATGTGTTGATATGTGAATACTATACTACGATCGGGGAGATACTACCGTAGTCATAGTAATCCGCGGCGAAGCAACTCTTGTCTTTATCCCATATATTACATCAGGTTAGCGTTCCTGGAGGCGGCATTAAGCTGGAGCTCTCTTCTCTAGAACGGAGATGCGCCGAAAAGTCACTAAAACATTCAATTTATTAGCATCGGTGTCTTCTACGAATACACGGACGTAAGGTCCGCCCCAAGTCATGTAGCGCCGACGTAAGTACAGCATTTTTTCGCCCGTAATTCACACGAATTTGTACGAACACGACACGACAAGCCGCAAGGGCGTTGTACTAAATAATACAAAGCTGTGTTGTACGTCAGCTGTGCTAAGCACAGACAAATTCGCAGGCACAGCTAATAAAAGTATACCTATTAGGTAACCTTAGCCTTGTGAAGTGTACAACGTCCCACACACCGTGACAACCTTGATTGTCTTTTAGTTTCGGTCAATTAATATACTCGTCGAGTAACTTTGGATTTTTGATTAAATCACAATTTTTTGGTTAATTGCGTTACTTTTTGGAAACTCTATTAAGTTATTTATCTAACTATTTTGCAACGATCCGTTACCACTATGTATAATGGTATACATTTCGAAGTGTGCACTATGACGATACTCGCACTCGCAATTCTTTGCGCGATATGAACCAGCCCCCTTGTCACCAGCAATTATTCTAAAATTTTGTTGCCATTCGGACCTCACGGATAAAAAGACTTAAGACCAAGCGGAACAAACACGTAATCACTGATAATTGGAATATATTTACGCCGCTAGACTTCTATAGCTTCCGTCGGTGCGAAAACTTATCCTCTATTTTTCTACCTCAAACACAGGATTTTCTTTTCAAGTTTAATAAAGCCAAGCTAAAAGTATACCCTAATAAATTGCAAAAAGAATTTTGCAATTTCGTTAATAAATGACGGAGTTATACGCTAACAGATATTAAAAATACAAGCGAATATTCTTAATTCGCCTCCTGTCTGTTCAAGCCAGTTAATGAAGGCAGACATCTGCGAAGAAACGTGTACTTAAACTTCAATGTTTACTCAAAGTCACTTTGTTTAAGCACAGAACTTTGTATAAACATCAAACAAACCAGAGCACGTCAAGTATTGATGTAGGGTATCAAACATTTAGAGTGCACCCTCATATATCAACGACAAATCTGCTACGCTTGAAAGGAATTTTTAATAATTTATATTGGTTTACCAATCTACTAAACTAAAGGATAAGGGTCGCTTCGCTCAAAGTCTAATACATTTTAAGTATAGGGTATGTTAAGCATTATTTCAGAATGTGTATATAAACAAAAAAGTGTAAGGTGATGGATAGACCCAGAAATGTACGCACAGCTAAAACAGTTAGGTCTAGAATCCTAAAATTTCACAGATAGGTTCTTTGTATAGCCTAAGTGAGCACTAAAATAGGAATTTCGGAAATTCCTACCCTAGACCCGTGGGTCGAAGGTTTGTATAAATATATTATGATATCGACTTCTACGTGAGCGAAGCCGTAGGTAAATGGTATTCTTTAATGAATGTACCAATTTTTTGTGGAAGGTAAGCATTGTAATCAAAATTTGAGGTTAATATAGATATTAGGATCAAATTCCAATTTATATAGTTTATTTCGTTATAAGTAACACATAATACATATAAAAGATATTATGTAAAATAAATTCATCGAGTTTGATCGTCCTGTTAGCTAAGACCGGTCAATTTTAGAAAAATGCCGGCGAAAAAATACTCTTGGCACTCTTTTCAAATCAGTCATTGATAACATACACAGTTTAACGTTAGGAAGACAGTAAGTATATTACACAATATTTTTATTTTAGAAAGATGAGATTATGAGTTAGCTAGTCGTGTGTGTCAGGATCCCTCGACTGCCACCTGAACACGCTGTTGAATAAATAAAACTATTACATGGTAAAAAAATCGCCCGCCAGTGTGGCTCCATCCCAGCCTATATCCTTTAAATGGTTTCGATGTCATAATATGTATTTCGGCATAGCATCTGTTTTAGAGCGAATATTAGTATATCGATTGTTATGATCGATGATTTAAGGTTTGACCAATACCACTAGTACTAAACCAACCGATACTATTATTACTACTAAACTTTAAAGGTGGTAGAGCCGTTAGAGCTCGCCGGGGGCGGCACCACCGCTACCCTCATAACCCACCGTAAAGCAACATGTTCTTCATGTATTGTGTTTCGTGGGGAGGTAAGGTTGCTGGACACATTATTGGAGACGACCACCTTAGCCCTCAAGAGTAAGAACGCATCCGCGTCCGTCCTTAAATATAACTTCTGTTCTTTTTAAAATTGGACGTGGTTGTCTATGGGCTGCAGTGACCACTTAACATCGGTGGCCTGCATGCCCGTTTCTTACTCTTTCATAATAAAAAATAATAAAAAATAAAACTAACCGATCCTGCGTTGATAAATGAGGGAAGTACCTACGCATAAGTAGGTCATTATGAATTGTGTAACTTATTTTCAAAGTGTGTTAAAGCTAATGGGGTGGGCTGGGGCTCGTTAAGCATATCACACACGTGAATAAACACGTGTCGGAAGGATTCTGACCCACATACGTATTTTATGGCTTTTAATAACATGCTCGATTCTTGTATCTGATAGCGCAACTGCTGATATCCGTTTAATTTAAAAGCCTGAAGACGATCTCAGAGCTCAAGAGCAAAGCAAAAAGCCTCAAATTCAACGTTCACTTTAAGTATATCAAATATACGATTTTGAATTAATATCATTGCAGAATTACATTTTACTATATAACGGGTACTAATGAATAACGCTTTTTTATTCGCCGATATTTCGATTTTAACTCATGTACACTGACATATAACCTCAAAGACATTTTTATATTTTACTATAAAACGGGTACTCACAATTAACGATTTGATTGCCGATATTAAGAACCAATTGCATGGTTGCTGGTCACGGCTAAACCGCGAACCGTTTACATCGAAATATCGATAATTAAGCGTTGATCGCGACTACCCGTTATAAATTAAAATGTAAAAATGTCTTCTTTGAGGTTGTATGTGAGTTTTTTTATGTGAGTAGAGTAGCAAACGATCATGCAAACCACCTGATGTTAAGTAGTCGTAGCCCATAAACATTCACTTACACCCACAAAAACGGCTGATATCATATCCGATCTCGAACGTAGATGCGTTGCTACTCCTGAGGATTAAGACGGTCGCCTCGCTGAAAGTAGAGCCGGCAACCGCACCTCTCCAACAGAAACACAAGTAATGCTTTACGGCGAAATATGGGAGGGCGGTAGTGACTCCCCGGTCGAACTACAGTTCTCCCACCTTTAAAATATGTACATGAGTTATAGGGACCACAACATGTTGCTTGCAACGTAAAGAGATCCGGTTTATATGTTACAAAAAAGTGTCGCGCCGGATTTCCCTGATTCCCAGTTTAACCTGCTGCATAATTCAAAGACTTTTTTACCATATTTTATTTAAAAGGTCGTCAATGACGAAGTGGTTGTTCGTTTCCGGGTTCAATCCCCGCTTGGCTAATTGCTAACTGTTGATCAGTATCTTGCCTTTAGACAAATTAATTAATAAAAATATTAATCTAGCAATCGTTATAGTTTTTACAAGTGCAAATGACAATGGCACCTGGCTTTATCTGTTGTTATCTAGATATAAACTGCTGCTCGCGACTTCACCTTAAATTTGTGAGTTATTTCAGATTTTCTAAGTAAAGAGTTGTCATATATTTTCTCTTTGATTCGTTAAAAAATGGAAAGTAGAAAGTGGATCGAAGTGTATTACTATTTCATTTATAATCAGGCTTGTCTGTACACGATATTAGATATATATTCGTTGGGCGTCAAGGTGTAAAGTTTCCTAGGATTGCTAACACGCGTCAAAGCCTTTAAAAGTAACCGTGTGAAAAACACCTTTTGCAATACAATTGTGAACTCCGCAATCGGCTAAATCGTTTCTGATATTAAGATTGTATTTAAGGGCATGCACGGACAGACAAATATTTCATCATATATTGTTTTGTTTTCTATATTCTTGTACATATACATATGTCTTGTACTTACATATATCAATGTACAGACAGCGATCAGTTACAATTTTATTATGTGTATAGATGATAGATATCTAAGTTACTAATTAATGTAATGTAATATTAATGTGGACGGCCCTCGTGACCGACCCTGGCCGACCCTACGAAGCCGTGCGGGTTCGATTCCCGTCTAAGACAAATGTTTGTGTGACGAACACAACAGTTTTTGTTTGTGTCAGTTTGTGTTGTGTTTGGATGTAAAACTATGCATTTGTGTTTGTGAAACACAAGTAATGCTTTACAAAGGATTATGAGGGCGGCGGTGGTAGCTCCCCGGTCGAACTATTGTTCTCCCATCTTTAAATTGAATTGAATTGATCGTTTCTGTAAAATTCACAAAATGTACGGGCGGACGGTGCGGTAAAGCTGGTTATTGCGTGTGATACCGCGGGGTACGACTAGTGTATAATAAATTAGTACGTGAGCATTGTACAACAAGTAGGTCCGTCCAAGGGCGTAACAAATTCCTGTTACTCCGTCACCAATGAAAGTAATCGTTTCTAAATTCCTTGTGCCTAACTTGAGGTGTGAATGCCGAGAAATACCTATTTAATTCTAAAGGTAGGCATAATTTTACGGATTTAAAAATTCCTACTACGTTTTACTATGTAACGGGTACACACGATTAGTGATATAAAGATTTCTTTCTTACGTGATAAGAGTAGCAAACGAGCGTGTAAACGACCTGATGTTAAGTAGTCGCAGCTCGTAAACATCCACGTACAACCACAAACACGAACGAAATCCTATCTGAGTTCGAATGTGGATATGTTGCTACTCCTGAAGACTAAGATGGTCGCCTCGCTTCAAAGTGTATCTGGCAACCGCACCTCTCCTACCGAAACACAAGTAATGCTTTACAGCTGATTATGAGGGTGGCGGTGGTACCTCTTCGGTCGAACTATAGTTCTCCCGCCTTTAAGGCAAAATAATAGAAAAAAAGGAAATCAAAATCAAAAATATTTTTATTCAAAATAGATTATTTACAGAACTCTTTCTGAACGTCAGTAAACAATCGACTCGTAAGGTGTTTCCTTTTTGGAGAAACGGCGAAAGAATCTCCATAATAAGCATAATCTTTGATTTTCTATTGTTGGTGCTTATTATCTTATTAGTATCACCACAACAATACAATTATTTCGTACATTATACACTTATGCATTATTTTGTGTCAAGACCATTTCTGAGGGTCACAGTTCCAGTCATTTAGGAGACACATGTTAAAGTTAGCTTATTAAATGAATGTTTTATTTATACGGAATGTGTTAAGTGTAATATTATGTATGTATTATATATGCCTACGTAGGTTTTATGGTTGTTTTGATGGAAATCCTCTAAATATGATGTAATTAGTTGTTTTTCTGTGTCAGCAAATGAGGAAGCCATTTGATTTTAAGTGGGTGTTGCTGTCCATGGACATCCACATGTAACCTTAAACAGAATTGGAATAATGTATGAAATTTGATGAGTAGATTGTTTCAGATCTGGCAAACGCCATAGGCTGTTTTTCAAATTATCCCACGAAAAGGAGAACATCAAATAAAAGAAACCAGAAGATTAGGTTTAGATTGTTTAGGTTAGGGTTTTATTTTAGTTAGTTTTAAGATTTTCATCATTATATATATATGAGAATAAAGTTTCAAATGTTAAAAAAAAATACAATTAATCAATATTATCTTTAGAGTTATTGCAAAAATAAAACTACGCGCATCAAAATAATTCAAGCGTTTCACACGGACGCCACATTATGACAGAAAAAATGGAGGGAAAATTACATGTCTCTCATTAATCTCTCCCATCAATTTTATTTAATGATTTTTATATGACTAATTTAATCATTGTAATTAGTATATTTTGTATTTTTAACATTTTTATTTAATTTTTGAAGTTTTGCAAGTTGACATCGCTTTTGATTGTCTTGGCACTTAAATTGTAAAATATATCATTACGATTTTCAATATTACAGTGTTCAGTTGGTGACCTAATAAAATAAAGAAATAAGTACTCTATTATCCGTATGAAGCGGAGGCTAGTTGAGGATATGATAATCTAAAATATACACTTCGTATTGTATCGTGAAACATGTCATCTCAGTCGTGAATATAGGTCACAGTAACGTAATAACGCAGGCAGTATCAATTTCGCGGAGGTCCCGGCCTCCGACCCTGCCCTTGGCACGGTTGGCGCTGTGTAATCAATGAAAATATCATTGTCTATCTATGATATAGTTGACGTACGCGTAGTATACGATGTTAAACGAATACTATCGCGGAATTTATACATTATGTTATATAACGGGTTATTAAGGTGGTCGCCGTGCTTCAAAGTGTACACGGCAACCGCAGTTCTCCAACCGAAACACAAGTAATGCATTACGGCAGATTATGAGGGCGGCGTTGGTACCTCCCCGGTCGAATTACGGTTCACCCACCTTTAACATTGTGATGTACACATGCCGTGGATCTACGCGTACGTCATTATGTTATACAACGGGTGCTCACTATTGACGCTATTACCGATATTTCGAACTAGTTGCATGGCTCGTGGTCACGGCGAAACTGGTGAAACTTCACCGCCGGTTTCGAACTAGTTTCGCAGTGACCACGAGCCATGCAAATAGTTCGGAATATCGGCAATTAAAAAGCGTTATTCGTGAGTACCCGTTATATAACATAATGACGTACGCGTAGATGCACGGCATGTGTACATCACAATGTTAACGGTGGGTAGGTGAACCGAAATCAACCGGGAGGTGCCAACGCCGCCCTCATAATCTGTCGTAATGCATTACTTGTGTTTCGGTTGGAGAACTGCGGTTGCCGTGTACACTTTGAAGCGCGGCGACCACCTTAGTCCTCAGGTGTAGCAACGTATCTACGTTCGCGCTCAGATAGAATTTCTGTCGTATTGGTTGTACGTGGATGTCTGTTGGCTACAACTGCTTAACATCAGGTGATTTCCATGTTCGTTTGCTACTATTCTCACATAAAAAATGAAGCAAGTCGGCGAGGTCGCGATTTGGCTGGGTGACCACTGGTGATACGAATTTCAAGTGCGCTGTAGAGATTAAGTGAATGAATCGACTCTATTTTGCGGATTTTGTGTCGGGGCATTGTAATTTTATTTAAATTTGTTAAAAATGTTTACTCACACGCAAAACACATGTATTATAAGACACAAAGAGCTTAGGCTCATGTGTTTCGAAGGTTCTAGTGCTTACAATAGAACCTAGAATTGTTTCCGGCCACGATCTGACAAGCTGCATGTCACGACTCCGTCTGACTGGATTCTTTAACGTGATAACCAGTAACATGAAAATATTATGCTAAATATCCATCATGGTACTTACATCTTTTAAAATGATTAGGTATTCAAACTAAATATACCGCGAATAATGATTTGACTGAATGCGCAATAATCGGGCATGCCATTTTTTTCATGTGAGAAGAGTAGCAAACGAGCATGCAAAGCACCTGACGGTAAGTAGTCGCAGCCCATAGACATCCATGTTCAATCACAAATATGACTGAAATCCTATCTGAGCTCGAACATAGATGCGTTGCTACTCCTAAGGACTAAGATGGTTGCTTCGCTTCAAAGTGTAGCCGACAATCGCACCTCTCCAACCGAAACACAAGTATTGCTTTACGGTGGATTATAAGGGCGGCGGTGGTACCTCCCCCGTCGAACTGTAGTTCTCCCACCTTTCAAAGCGCCGAATGTTCGGCGGCCGAAAGAAGAAAACGTACGGAAATTTCATACAATGTGCAATTTTTGTATACACAAACCATCAAACACCCCTAATAAAGGTTTCTGGAACCTAAATGATATTATGCATTACCTTTTCATTGCAACGGGCATGCAGGCCACCTGATGTTAAGTGGTCACTGCCGCCCATGGACAACCACGTTCAATCTTAAATAGAACAGAAGTTCTATTTAAGGATGGACGCGGATGCGTTCCTACTCT
>DWON01011022.1:0-10427 GCA_018251015.1 Phocides pigmalion okeechobee
TATAGTTCGACCGGGGAGGTACCACCGCCGCCCTCATAATCCGCCGTAAAGCATTTCTTGTGTTTCGGTTGGAGAGGTGCGGTTGCGGGCTACACTTTGAAGCGAGGTGACCATCTTAGAGCTGAGGAGTAGCAATGCATCTACGTTCGAGTTCAGATAGGATTTTGGTCGTGTTTGTGGCTGTACGTGGGTGGCTATGGGCTACAACCAACCTCAGGTAGTTTGCATACTCGTTTGCAACTCTTCTCACATAAATAAAAATATACCACATTTGTTCTATCGATTGAACATTATCTAAAAACAAAACATAGCTTGTTTTTTTGTTTACATAGACCATTAGTACATAGATCATTTCTTCCAGTTTGATCTGGTCACTCTAAATATAATTAACTGGTACATAGCGCTACAACTAAGACTTACTTGCAGTTTCATCCGGCTTTAAAAAATATTAGGAATTTCAATATTAATGGAGTTGATAAATATAAAAAAAAACTTCACATAGGCGCCTCCTATCGGATTCAATACTATCCTGTCTCTCCATTACGTTTGTAATAAAATAAAGGTTCACAAAATTTCATCAAAATCCAGGTTATTTATTGGTTTCGCATATTACTGTGTACGAAAATAGTGTCACGTGATTTTTGTTCATTACAATCTTCAAATTTCAATTCTTCCAATTTGAAATAATACACATTTAGTATATTGCGAACTTTTTACCGGGGAAGTACAAACGCTACTTAGAATCAGCTGTGAAGCTATTATTGTGTGTGGGTTAGCGAGATATGGTTGCCGTTTACACTTATAAGCTAGTTGATCAAATAATACACTAATATTAGTTTTCAGGATTGGCAACGTGTCTAAATACAACCTTGGACTGGAATTTAGTTCTATTTGAGGTTTTATGTACATGTATATGGGTTGCAGTGACACCTTAACTTCTCTCGTAGAGACATTTAATGTATAACTAGGATTTATCCGCTTCATGACATTTAATTTGGAGTCTCTACGTGCTAGGGAAATGGGGATGCCGAGAAAGAGGAAGGGTGCAATGACCGAAGGACCCTCGTTTGAACGAGGGCAGGAACGATTCGGTTTAGTTTGAATTTTATTGTAACTAAGACATATTTCAGGACCAAGTATCGATTGCCACGCAATTTGCAAATAATGAATAGGTGGTATGAATGAATGAATGTAGTATGGTTTATTCGGAATTTTACCACCATTTTTTAAACGGAAAAGTGTGATTGAAGGTTTTGTTAACAAATGTAGTAACCGTGTAAGTCTTCAGCTCCAGCTAAATCTCAAATAAGAGAAGAGCAAAGACGTGGCCATCGCCATGGAGATTGCGAAAGAATGGTATAGCGCACCCGTGATCCTGATAAAAAGCGCATAGAGGAAAATTGTGGGGTTTTAGCTGGTAGTCCAGTATAACCATTAGCTTACCTCTGCGACTGAGTATATATGATAGATTGCCCCACGTATGTATAAAAGGTGTAGCAAAGCACTATGTAAGAATCAAGATTCAGTTCTGTTTGAAGTGAAATTTGGTTGTTCTTAGTCTGCAGTAACCATTTAACATCAAATGGCCCGCATGCTCGTTTGCTACTCTTCGAACACCACGAATGTTTTTGTCTTCAATACTTGTCTCCTACTATTGAGACTGGTAAGGGATGGTAAAAAATATTTTTTAATACAGGTATCCTACTTAGGCTCTTCAGAGACACTTTTTCACATGTAGAATTCCTGTATTGATTTATACGAAAGAGACATTGATTTATTTTATTCTTTAGGTACTTGTAGATATATTTCCATCCATAAGCCTGTACGTGCCAGCCCACTGCTGGACATAGGCCTCTCCCAAGTGTTGCCACTCTGACCGGTTCTCTGTCCTCAGCATTCAGCGGTTACCCGCTATTCTTGTAAGATCGTCGGTCCACCTGGTTGGGGGACGCCCTGCGTTCTTTTTGCCTAAACGTGATCTCCACTCGAAGACCTTTCTGCCCTATCGGTTGTCCGTCCTTCGAGCGATGTGGCCAGCCCACTGCCACTTCAGTCTGCAAATTTTGAGAGCTATGTTGGTAAAATTGGTTTGTCTACTGATCTCGTCATTACGAACTTTATCACGTAGCGAAATACCGAGCATAGCTCTCTCCGTAGCACGCTGAGCGACTTGGAGTCTCGGAATGTGGCCTAGCGTATAAGACCACGTCTCAGTTCCGTAGGTAGATATATTTATGATGTTGAAAACGATGAAAGTGATTCGCCAACAAAGGACTTAAATAATGAAAGTTATAAAAGTTTTCAGACGCTCTATCGTCGCAACATCAAGCTATGATTTGTTTTCGTCGGCCGCGGTTTAAACATTTCTTTTCAAAATCTCACGAATTGGACCGTACTTAAAAGTTTCAAGTGTTATGATATTATCAGCACCCTTTTTGTTAGAATTATCGTTTATTTATAAATTATTTTGTTAATTATGCTTCAAGTGTTTGAAGTTGTTAATTCTGAGTTAAATACACTGGTATCTGTAAACAGTAATGCATTAAAATTTAATTTATGCTCTATAGTTTTGTTTTCATGTATCGCTTTCAAAGTTTTATATACTGGTAACTATATTAAACTGATAAGCAAAGGGTTTCGGGTTCGATAACGACTAAACAGAAATGCAAATTTAGAATTTATATCCCTGTTTTGGGTCTGTGTTTTTGTGTATCCATCGCACGCCACAGGAAACTCTATTGTAGGGCTTAAGTAAAAATAGCGATATTTACATATTTAACGTACAAAAATAATGATTGGCAAGGTGGCAGAGCAACATTTCAACTGGCGATGTACCACCACCACTACTATAACCCGCCGTAAAGCAGTTTTTATGTTTCGCTTGGAGATGTCATTGCCGAATACGATGTCAAGTAGGACTTTAGTCTTGTTTGAGGACGGACGTCTATGTCCGTGGGTTGCAGATACCATTTGTTATCAAATAGCTTGCACGTTCGTTTGCTACATGTTCAACATAAAAATCTTACCTCAAACGTAATACTCGACAAAGCGAAATAGGAATTATGATAGGCTTAGACTCAAAATTTTGTCTCCAATCTGAAATCTATTTTCAGGCTTAAAGCGTTATCTTGAATCAGTCTAGTATTCAGTACGCCTAGTCACAGTACTTATATGATTTTGTTCAAACAATGTGATGGTAAAACACGTTCACAATATCACGGCGCGATGCGTCGTGACGCCATCACCACGCGTGTCTAATATCGTCGGTTTTGTCATGCAAATGGCATATTCGAATTCTGTCCGGGTAGCGTGTTGGAGCGCTCACCCGCTCAACTCATTAACAACTGAACTCGCTTTGTTACTGTTTCGCTCGACAATTGTAAGGACGATTTTAAATCGCGGAATTTATACATTTTCGACATTTATACATTATAGTTCGACCGGGGAGGTACCACCGTCGCCCTCATAATCTGCCGTAAAGCATTACTTGTGTTCCGGTTGGAGAGGTGCGGTTGCCGGCTACACTTTGACGCGAGGCGACCATCTTAGTCCTCAGGAGAAGTTACCAAGCATGCTACTTTAAGCATAGACGATAGACAATTTTGATGCTTTTCGGAAGCCAGATGCAGCGACCAAATACGCACATACTACGCACATGTGAAAACGCCTATCTCATCAATCTAATAATAATAATAATAGTAATAATAATCATCATCATAATTGGTTTCGTTATCACAATATAAATACTCAAAAATTAAACATGGTATTTTAATTATATATAATAAACTGAGTTTTATAGGCTTGTATATCAGGTCATCTAGTCTCCATCCTTTGCTAGAATGTGGTAACATAATTTTTAATACCTATGAGTTTTATACATTGCTACAACGCGAATAGACCTAATTTTACAGGAGAGCCATTTAAAGTTTTCAAAATCAGTTCTTGTATAATTGCTCTGTAATTTTAAAACTGATAAATAGGTGTTACATTGTTAGGAAGATATTTTTATTCTTTTAATGGTTGATTCGGATATGTGACCGACGAAATTTTAATTTTTACAATTAAAAGGATTTTGAATATTTTTGATTTGTGGCCCTTTTGTTTTAAAGTAGCGAAATGTCTTTCGCAACATTATGCGAAATTATGCCTAAAGGCTCTGGCGCTGGGTGCACGCGAAGTTAATAAAAGCTTGGCGGTGAAGGAGTTAAAATGGAGCTGTATTCTCTAGATTGGAGATGCGCCGACAATTCACTGAAATATTGTATTTTTTAGCATCCAAGAGTACACAGTAATAATGTCTTCCTTCAGTCTTGTAGCCGACGTAAACAGCACTTGTGTTCGCCCGTAATCCATACAGATTTCGTAAAACACAGGTGTGTACAAGCCGAAATGTGATGCGCCGCGCAAGACACAGCAGTATTTACGCTGCAGGGAGTGTTGTCAAAATAAAACAGGTATTGAGAGTAAACGTTTATTCTACTCGTAATTAACTTAGCTTAAATTACCATAAATCTAGGGGAATACGACTTGTGCCATTAGAGATTTGATGAGAAGTTTCTTTGGAGTTAAGACAGATTTTCGGCTGAAAGAATAGAAAGTGCAAGTCGCCTGATATTATGACCATAAAGCGAAAGGACATCTGCATGTACCCTCAAACAGGACTAGAGTCCTATCTGAGCTCGTATCCAGATGCATTGCCACTCCTGAACGGTAAGATGGCCTCGCATGCTACCACACCCAAGAAGAGATATTACAAACAGGTTTTTATCAATCCAATTACATTACATTTGCATTATATTAATTCTTTATCGGCACAAGTTAACAAAACTGAGTAGAAATTGAAAACTGAATTATTTAGCTTCTTTATTCTGTTCCTTCATTTTCTCAATTTGGATTCTGAAACAATACAGATAATATAATAATTATATAAGAACCCCAAACTAGGCAGAGCCTGTGCTATTATCACGAGACAAGCAATAAATACTTTAAATACATCTTTTTTCTATCGGTGTCTAATGGGTCATAATAGTAATGAGGTGATAAATTTATTTAATACTGGTTGCTGCCTGCGACTCCGTTCACATGGGCTTAAATTGTTAGTAAATAGTAGTTTCTAATTGTTAGTTTTTGCAACTAGGTTATGACTGGATGTATGTATGAAAGAAAAATAATGTAAGTAAACAAACTCTATTACCCGAGCAAAGCTGGGCCGGGTCGCTAGTAAATTAAAACAAAGACAAGCTTACTTCAACTGCTTGTTGAAATCATCCTGAATGATGTCATCTTCCCAATTATCCTCCCATACGGACACGTCCTCGGTGTCCAGCTGTTCAGGGCCCCAGTCTGGAAATATTTACCAATAAATAATTTTACAACTGAGTGACTGACTGATCATGTGTATCTAATATACACACTAGAGATATATTTTACTTAATATTCAGTAACGGGTTTATGATGAAAGACAAATCAAGATATAAAAGTTCGTAAATGCACGTTTATGACAGAAATACAATAAATTTGTTTTTTTTTTTATAAATGGAGGTTATAATTTTTGCAAATCAATATTTTTGATATTTATTTGACGTTAAATGAGTTTTTCAAAAGGTGTCTTGAAGTATGGAGGGAGTTATGACATAAATCATATGTAAATGAAGAACAAATAAATAAATAAATATGCATAGGTTATCTTTGAGGACTGGAATAGAATGCTTCAAACAAATAAGTGTGGCTTAGTTAACCTTTATTTCAGGTCACAGGAACGCCTCTCGGATATAAGGCAAGGAACAGGGCAAGCCATGTTGTCCCAACGCTTGTAACTTTTTTGCGTACTACGACGTTAGGAAATTTTTACTTACTTTCAGTGGGAAATTCTTCAAATTCGTCATCTTCTTCCAGTAAACCAAGATCTACTTTAGGTTTCTCCATGTTTTTAATGTGCATTACTCAAAATTCCGAGAGATTATCGCAAAACAGCGCCTCACTCGAAAATCACAATAAAATACAACTTCAAAAATTACAAATCATTACTTCACTTTGACACTTGACACTGACAAACCAATTTTGACAAAAATAGAGATGTCGAAGATAGAGATAATCGTAAAACCGAAGTTTGGGGACTAAAATCGTACTTGTCACTAAGTAAAATTAATAAGATAACACGAGTGACAGTTAACAAACCTATTTTGATAAAAATAGAGATGCCCGTGCATCGTAAAATGGATGTTTAAACTAGTAATATAACTCATCGATTGACATTTAAAAATATATTTTGGCAATAATAGAGGTGTCATGAATCGTAAAATATATGTTTGGATTGAAAATCGTACTTCTTACCAAAAATTTAAAGATAACTTACTGATATCTTTATACTGATTCCTTATTTGTATTTTTTATTACCATCTAAAGTAAATCGCAGGTCCTTTGCTACTCAGAAGGATTAATAAAAAATCGCTTAATATGTAGTCGCATGAAATGTGTGGCATCTCAACTATTATTATGTAGTTTCCGCAAATTTTGATATTAGTCATAACTATCCATAGACGGCATCGCTTGCCATCAAGTACACTGTAATAATAAAAAATGCTTATTATGTACAACTATAGTTCGATCGGAGAGATAATACTGCTATCTTTCACCGTGGACCAACTCAAGTTTCCGACGGGGACGTGTCTTTACCGTCTACACTTACAAGCGAGCGACCATCTCAGTCCTCGGGAATAGCAACGCACTTCCGTGCATCTTCATATAAGACTTTCGTTTTGTTTAAGGTTGTATGTGAATGTCCATGGGCTGCAGTGGCTATTTATATCAGATATCACTTTTAAAAACGGTTACTTGACTTTAAATTCATTCTAATACGTTGAATTTACAACTTTTATTGCTGTCCTTTTGTTTACACATTTTAAAACCTTGACTAATCTGGTCACCTCCAGTAACCTGTATCCGTTAACCACACCTCCCCAACCGCAACACAATACATGAAAAACATGTTCCTTTACGGCGGGTTATGAGGGTGGTGGTGGTGCCGCCCCGGGCGAGCTCTAACGGCTCTACCACCTTCAAAATTAGCATTGCCGAAGGCGATCCTAAGCTGGAACTATTTTCCTTAGGCTGGACATGCGGCGACAATTCGCAGAATTGTATTTTTTAACATACGTATAATAATTACGAAAACACAAAGTTTGTTTCTGTAAACAAAGCACTTGTGTTCGCCCGTAATCCATACAGATTTATACGTACAATACAGGTGTGTACAAGCCGAATGCACGTTACGCCGCGCAACCCTCAGCAATTGTTTATCCCGCAGGGAAAGTATTAATATACATCTAAAACTACTTATTTAATTTACTTCAACACTGTACAACATGTACTTTTGGCCTCGATAAAGACTATATGTTATCACGTAATATTATAGTCGAATTGAGCGATAGCCTAAAATAGTATTAGTTAAGATATCTGTCATTTTAACCTCAATTTATCGGTACATTATGTTATATAACGGGTACTCACGATTAACGATTTTTGATTTTTAATTGCCGATATTTGGAACCAGTTGCATGGCTCGTGGTCACGGCGAAACTGCGGTGGCGGGGGGAAACTGTTGACAGCTGCTAGTGACAGATTAATGTATCTACCTTACGTCTAGTTCGTTTTTCTTTGTTGCGTTCCATATCACGACAAACAACACTAACAAATATCGTCGATTAAAAATCAAAAATCGTTAATCGTGAGTACCCGTTATATAACATAATACATAGATGCGTTACTACTCTAGAGGACTGAAAAGGTCACCTTGTTATAAGTGTAGACAATCACACTTCTCCAACCGAAACACAACTGCTTTATAGCGGATAAGGGCGACGGCGGTACCTCCCCGATCGAACCGTTTCGCAATATCTAATATTCAAAAATTGAAATAAATAAAATGACCTTCAGTTCCAAGTATTCATAGCTATTAACCAACTTATAAAAATAAATTATTTTCGCTACAGGCAATATCTTGTTCCTAGAAAACAAGGTAAGGAAAATTGGCCGTACCAAGCTTATTAATAAAATAACAGTATAAAAAAATATTATTTTTCTGAGTATTTTCGACGACCAGTATTCCGTCCGACTTTTTTCAACATATTTACTTAATTATAGATCTAAGGCGGAGTATCAAGGATTTATAGTCGTGGATATTTACTATATTCAAATATTTCTAAATTACGATATAATCCAATTTAAATTAAGATCTTAAAAACAAGCTGAATAATGCTTAAAGTTTAATAGGAGATTCTTAATTAATTATTCTTGGTTCGAATAATAAACGACATAATTAAGAAATCATATTACATTTTATTACGTGATCTTGTACTCACTTGTGGTATTGTAAATATGGCGTCTATATCAAGAAAGAAAGGAAAAAATAATATAACAATATTTTAAACATCAAATTAGGTATGTGGCTAAATAATACATATCCTATAAATTTATAAATGTTTGTCTCCTATTTCATGGCATGGAATATACTTTATATTATTAAAACAAATGTTTTATCGTTAAAGAAACAAACACATCAATGAATGGACAATATTTAACTTATGTATAATAGTAGAGATTTTATATTAAAAATACAAAAAAATTGTAAGAAAATCTAATTAGATTACACTAGCGACCGCGCGCAGCTTCGCGCGGGAAATAGTTTATATTTACTTACATTTTTTTCATACACGCATCCAGTCATTACCTAGTTGCAAAAACGAACAATTAGTAACATCTATTTCGAATGACGACTGAATTACTGTATTGAATTTAACTATTTAATTTCTCGCCCAATTTTAAAACTCAAGTTATTATGCACCAAACCATTCCTCAGGAATCACTCTTTCTGATATTGAAAACTGTTAGAAAATCCGTCCAGTCCTTTTTGAATTAATGACGAACAGACAGACAGTACAGCCGCGACAGATACTTTGTTTTATAATATTTAGAGATAACTAAAATCTCTGTAACACTGTGCATTACAGTACATCACTGTGAGTATACAATTAAAAATCATGAAACACCAAACTGTAGTTCTAAATATAACTACATCAAACGTTTAATTTGCATGACAGACATGACTCATTTTATCTGTACAGTCGCCACGATACATCATGTAACTACGATTTATTTTAATGAACACGCTTATCAGATAAATGTTAGTTCAAAACAATGGAGTGA
Source organism: Phocides pigmalion okeechobee (assembly GCA_018251015.1). Lineage (NCBI taxonomy): Eukaryota > Metazoa > Arthropoda > Insecta > Lepidoptera > Hesperiidae > Phocides > Phocides pigmalion. The sequence continues at coordinate 9,205 of DWON01011022.1, forward strand.
GACTTTGTTTGTGTATGGGGTTTGATCAAGAGCGTGTTGAGATCCAAGGAGGGCATAGAAATCCGGAACCTCGTAAGCAAGGCAATAAAGGTGGCAGAAGTTATAATCGCCCTTATAATCCGTCGTAAAGCATTACTTGTGTTTCGGTTGGAGTTGTACGGTTGCCGGCTATACTTTGAAGCGAGGCGACCATATTAATCCTCAAGAGTAGCAAGGTACCTACGTTCGAGCTCAGATAGAATTTCAGTCGCGTTTGTGGTTATACGTGGATATCTATGAGCTGCGAATTAATATGAAGTGGTTTGCATGCTCGTTTGCTACTCTTCTCACATAAAAAAACATATACAAAAAAATCCCAGGAACGTAAACATTACGTATCTATTACTATACATTACTTTATTTTTAAAGCATAGAAACAATTTATGGGACTTAAAGTAACCTAAACATGACATAGAATGCCTTAAAACTCATCATCATCATCATCATCATCATCATTTTAGCCTTTTGACGTCTATCTCTGGACATAGGACATCAACATCCCCCGTAGATCTGCAACGCTAACTTAACTAAGTATAGTAAATCCTAACCTTAGTGACGCCAAGAACGCATGGCGTATTCCCACGCTGAATATACATAATATACCACGTCTGTATATTACACATTTGTGTAATTTTTAATTGGATGCGATAAATGTTTACAATTTTGCCTTATACTCCGTAAGTTCTGTAAAAATGTATGAATCTTTTAAAATATTGCTTTATTTTATAGACCCATGCTTACTTCATGCCGATAAATAAGTAATATTAAAATGGACGGCACGGACTCCCTTTAGATTGTCTACATTATGTTTTTATTATAATTAATTTTAAGATTTTCATTAAAATGAAATCGTATAAATATGAAAGTCTTTTATAACCAGAGCTATAAAAGTAAATCGACAAAAGTCTTAGCTTACAGTAGACCAGTGTACACAACCTAAGGACAGTAGCAAACATGCTACTTTGACTTACTTTTAGCTATATTTAGTGATTGATGCTTTAGTTGCATTCAGAAGTTAGATGTAGTGACTAAATATTTCACACTGGTAAAATAAAAACACCTAAAAGGTGGTAGAGCCGTAAGAGCTCGCCCGGGGCGGCATCACCGCCTCATAACCCGCCGTAAAGCAACATGTCCTTCATGTATTGTGTTTCGGTTGGGGAGGTGTGGTTGCCGGATACACA
>DWON01011023.1:0-10427 GCA_018251015.1 Phocides pigmalion okeechobee
GAATAGCAAACGAGCATGCCAACCACCTGATGTTAAGTAGTCGCAGCCCGTAGACATCCACGTACAACCACAAACACGACCGAAACCCTATCCGAGCTCGAACTTAGATACGTTGCTACTCCTGAGGACTAAGATGGTCGTCTCGCTTCAAAGTATAGACGACAACTGCACCTCTCCAACCGAAATACAATGCTTTACGGCGGATTATGAGGGCGGCGGTGGTACCTCGCCGTTCGAACTATAATTCTTCCATCTTTAAACACAAAAACAGGTTTTAGGTGTTACCTGGCGATGGCCTCGGAGTCAGCGCGTGCTATAGCGAGCTGCAGTTGGTGCATGAGGCTGGCGCGCTCCTGCTCCAGGTCGCGCGCGGCCCGCGAGCTGTCCTCCAGCTGCGCGCGCGCCTCGCCCGCCTGCGTGCGGTACACCGCGCAGTAGTGCTGCTCGCTCTCCAGCTGCGAGCGGAGCTCCTCGCTCTGAACATACCAATAACATATTGATTTTTACTATTGAACGCCTAGTAGTTGATATAACTGTAATTCATTATTTTTTAAGTTTCCAATGAAAATAAAAGCTTCTGGGACATGAGATTATTAAAACAAGTAAAACATAAAACGCTCAGCTCAAAACTATCAGCCAATATGCAAATATATATATTTTTGCTACAATCTCTACTTTGTATGAATGTATACATAGATAATAGGTAAGTACACCAGACTATTACGCGTTTGATGTTTACCGTATACACAAACTATTTGTTATATATTATAGTTTTATGAACTTCTAACGAATTACATAATAATATTAGCTTTCTGCATTCCTTCTTTATACATTAAACTATTCATAATTCCTTCGTCTTCTTCTTCGTGTGCGAAATATGCTTAAAAAGGTGTATCAAGTTTTTCTCTTCATGTATTAATGTACAAATTATGAAATGATGTGAGTTTAGAAGTATTTATTTATTTTTACGCTTAGTAGTATACCACACACATACAATAAAGTATACGTACAATTTTCATGGTGCAAAGGGCAGCACGGCAGTACGTACATGAATAAAAATTAAATGCCGTTCATTGATAAGCGCATCATTTAAAAACAACAGGATTGATTAGGTTGTTTCTTAACGTTTGACCGAAGAGATTTCCGAGAAAAGATAAATTAGAGTTCGGGAAATATGAATGTAAGACATACAAACAGAAAAGGACGAATAATATGAGATACAAAAAGGCAGTATCCGATCAATAATTTATATAAAATCGACATTTTTATTCATTAATTCAAAAATCATTATCCATTTTTTTGTTTTCAATATTCATAAAATTTGGATTCATAAAAAGATCAGCGGGGCTGGTAAGGATTTGTATCGGTCACGGTCGAGCACCTATCATGTAACCAGTATGTATCATATATTAAATTTATTAATATTAGATGCAAAACCACACAAATTCACAATTGTCAGATCCTGTGCCTCATATTCGTGTATCGCCCTGACCCACGACGTTCCTTAGATTGACTGCCACTCTTAACTTATGAATAGGTTATGGGAATCACATTTAACCGAAGACCGACCGCACTCAAAGTAACTTCATTTCAAGTATCGTAAGAGACCGATAAAATTGAACTAAATCAGATATAAACTACATTAAAAAAACATTAATTTATTTTTGAAACTAGTGTTCTGCTGAACAATGAACGAAGAAGTTTGATCCATAGTTCGCTGGGCATGTGTGGTTTGGTCGATTGCACAAAACTATGAAAAGTTTACGGAAAACTCTCAGGCATACGAGTCTCCTCACGACGTTTTCTTTCACCTTTAAAGCAAGTCATATTTTTTTTTATCACGGTTAAAACTTAAAAAAATCAAGACGTCAGGGATCTAAGCCACGAACCCCTGGGATAGAGGCCGGAGGTTAAGTTATCAATGATTAAAAAAAACTGTTAAACTTTTTGTACTCTCATTGAAATATAAATATGAAAATATTTTTTTCCCGTTTTACTTGCATATTGACGTTGTTCAAATCTTTGTTATAACCAATGATAAACTGCACTACACTGTAATCTAACGTTTATGGATGGTCTTTGACGAGTGGTAGTGATATAATAGTTAATATTATTACTTCAGATATTATGTACCTACGCTGCCATTCAATTCAACAAACGTATGACTTCAATTATCGCTTTTGCAATGGAGATTGTTATAATAACACCTAAGGACACAACAAATACTTTAAACTGTTATTTATTAGCCCATTTAAGTAAGTTTCCAAAGTTTGTGTAAACTTAATATAAATAGTTGTTTTAGACCATCCCAATCGTTAACCATCATCGTCAGTCATTGTTAGATCATCAGTCTAGTGGGTATGCGGTCAAAGTCGATATTGATAAGCTTGAATGCTTCGTGTAAGGCTCACTTACACCGTTCTTGTAACCCAAAAACGAACAGATAACACTGGTGTTTAAGGTAGAAAAAGATATGGTTATACTACTAGCATGACCTGATGCAGAGGATCAAGCCCAACCAAGACAACTGCCCGTGGCTGAATTAGGGCAGCTGACGTTCCAAAAACTATTGTCATGCGGGGCATTCCAAAATTGTATAATCCACCTCTGGAATAATACAGCGATGAAAATTAGTCATTATAAAAGTCATTATAAAAAACGGTAAAAAACCCATGTGGAGCGCGGCTAAATAGCTAGAGCGGGCTCTGGTCTCCGGCGCCAAATCTTGAAAGACTCTACCACCTTTTAAAGGTCCAGATATCAAATTATTTTACACAACATGATTCTTCACAAAACATTTTAAGAACACCAGACGCAACGCATGCTACATGTAGTTTTGAATGCATTTTTATAACAACATGCCTTACTATCGCTTTATACGTGAAACTCATTTTTACAGCAGAAAAAAGCAAACGAGCATGCAATCTCATGGTAAGGTCACTGCCGTCCTTGAACGTAGTTACCAACACCATATAGAATATAAGTCCTATGTGAAGATCATAGGTGCGTTGCTAATGTTGTCACTCCGGCTCACTCATACATGAGGCAACCATTTTAGACTAAAATGGTTGCCTCATGAGTGAGCCGGAACTCGCAATTATTCGTTTTAAAACCAAACCAAACGTATATCACGTCGTAATGTTGCGGTCGGGTTGACGGTACTTGATACGATCGTAAGAAGTGTTTAAACACTTACAAGACCACAACAAAATAATTTAAGTAAATATTACCACGTTATTAAATGAAACTTATAGAATACTTAAATGTTTTCTCATTTTAATAATAAAAAGAGAGTTACATTTTGCCATATACATGAAGTGTATCTACGGAGAACGCGCAATTGAAACAAACACAAAAATATTAACGGTAGCTAAATCTTCGTACAGACATTATAATATTATTAATATTAATCATCGTAATTACAAAGAATGAACATCAGCGATGCGAATCAAAAATGTATGTTTAACCATTAAATGAAACTCAGAATAAAACCTGCTCCATCATAATAGTCCACGAGCCAGGTGAAAATTTCCTCAAACATTTCTTTTCGGGTGATAACTAAAAATGCTTCCGAGAGATATGTAAGAAGCTTCTTCAACGTTAGTTGTAGTTCCCTGGATGGGAGAAGCAGGTGCTACCCCTGCAGGGTTTTCACGTGCATGAGTAACTACAACTGCTTACTCCATCCAAGGAATAGCAGCCAACGTATACGAGTCTTCATGGTACATCTTTTGGAATCACTTTACGAATAACTGTCTGAGGGAGAAACGGTCACGAAAACCTGTTGCTGGCTCACGGTCTATAAAGTGTAACAACGAAACAAATATCTAATTCACGTATTAACGCGTACAATCAGCAGTTATATTTTTTGCGACGTCGACTTTAGCGTCTCGCTCGTTTCTCAATTAAACGACGGCACTAAAACAATGAAGATGTGTAATTGAATAGCTGGCTTCTTGCGCGTTATTCCGTAAATTGATACCAATATAAATACGTATGTAAATAAACTCGACTATGCAATAAAATCATAACTAGTTAGAGATGACCAGGAAATAAGACGACACTAAAGACATTCCGTTTATTAAACTGTGCAATAATCTAAGTGTTTTATAGGCCCGTTTGTAGTTACTTGCGCTGGCCTCAATTAGTATAAACAAATAACAAAGTAAATCAACCAACCCACCGTTGTAATGCAACATATTTTCAAAGTGATATTTATATTAAACATTTTAACGTCATTTAAGTGGAGACCACACGCATTGCTTCCAAGATTTATCTTTTGATAATATAACCGTTCTCTAATGTCAAGGTTTGGTGACAAACTTAATAATATGTTATGAATAAATGATATAGGTATCGGAAGAATTAGATTATTCAAAATGTTTACAATACAATAGAGTACGGAGATATAAAAATAACTATTAAATATATTCATTTAATTCATTCTTTTAATGTTTAATAATTCCTTTTGTCATTATTATTCTCTATTAGGTGTTGTTAAGACAATAGAGTAGCAAAGAATAGTGCAACTCTATTAAAACCCAAGCAATATTATGTAAAAGGTTAACGCACTATAAAACAGCTTTGTAGCCCAGAAAATTGACATATAACGTCAGTGAATTCGTAGGTGACCTGAAACGTGAGACTCTGGGGGAATCTATTAATTACATGAATTGTTTAGAAGGAAGATAGGGCGTCGAGCCGAATCTCACACATTCTCACATGGGAGAGAGAAGAGTGTCGGCATGAAACAAGTATTTTCCGCAAAAAACAGTATAAAATTGTGAGCAAACTGAGTAAAAACGTATCACTCAAATATGACTAGTGATTAACATATTTACACTTCTTCTTCTTCTTTCGTGTCCACATGACTGGTTATTAAAAGTACGGGGTGAAGGGAGTTAAAGGATATGTGGGAGTAAGTCATTCCGTAGTGGAAAGATTGGTCAATCTGCGTAGGTGGACGAAGACTGATTGTCCAGGATGTACCGGGCGAACTCGGCGCCACTCGAGGAGGCTCTTTCCACGCACCCCATATTTACACTAAAAGAAAGTAATTTTGAAAAATGACACTGAAGATTTTGCGGGAGGGAGTCGAGCCAAATCTCACGACATCTCCAGGTTCGAGCGAATAATCGCCAAAAACGTCTCAAGTAAATTCCTAATGTAGATATCTACTTACAAAATTGAACGTAACAAGTGCTCCTTAACTTCATTAACTTGTGAATAAGAAGTTTAAAATGACCAGCTTTAAAACAGCATATAAACATTCCTATGCTATATTTCAGAAAATTTATATACAAAATCTTTGAGTGACATTTAAATTGAGACCATGCACAATGCATCAAAGATTTATCTGTGCGAGAAAATACGATATTGCTCTCTAGTGTCAAACATCATAAAGTACCAATACTTTGTTATGTAGGTTAATGAATTAGTAAAATAGATACAAATATAATAATATATTACATTGTTACCGACTAGACGGGGAATTCATTAGCTTCTACTTGGAAGAAATTTATCATCACCATTAAATGTAGTCTTAGGATAATATTTAATAAACGGGATAGCAGTGATTGAAATTCCGGCCTCCACCAGGGATCGAGGTTCGAGTCCCTAGCACGCACTACTGATTTTTCGAAATTATGTGCGTATTAAAATTAATTCAGTTTTTCATAGAAGGTCTGAAAGTGTGGAGTCCATCAATCCACACTTGAGGTAAAATCCATGCCCAGTAACGGAATGATGAGTTAATATAATAATAACGATGATGAAAATTATCATCGTTTGAGTTCCTAACGTGGCTGTAATATAGCAAGGTTGAAAGGGGTACTATCTGTATAATTGCACAGAAATGGTACAGTCAGTCCCAAAAGTCGATGACCAGATCCAAATTTCAAAACTCATATATAACTTAGCATTGACAAGTCGTTTCATTTAGGTACACTCTATATTATAGGCGTCTAATAACAGACGTCAAATAACTATGTGTTTAAAGACCCTAAAATTAAAAGTACATTGAAGTATGGATATAATGCATATTCGCTACATCATTTTTGAGTAAGAGCTTTACGAGGAATGCAGGTCGATCTGAAAGCATAACTCACAGAGATAAACCGTTACAAATGAATGTTTATTTATTACTATCGTCATTACTTAACCTGAATCAAGGTCCAGGCTCAAATTTATTGTTATTGTACTTACACCTTTTAGCAACAATGTATGTGACATTGTTGAGATGATAATAATAATAAATAATTGATGAATAATGTCTAGGCACTAACAACTATCACAAGAATACTATAAAGATGGCAACAACGAGATAAAAAGTGAACAAGGAGTTAATAAAGACTAGACAAGAGGTAAAAAGAGCCAGAAGAACCAGATAAAAATAACAACAAACTCTTAAGATTTACGTAGAAGGCATAAACTAAGAAAAAACCTAAAAAAAGATTAAGACCTATTAATGACTAGAAAAGAGGGAAAATTCAGGAATACTATTATTATATTAAAAGAAAATTTATGACTATTAAAATTCAAAAAGTCAAGAACAACAACCTTAGCCAAAGGGGCGCCCAAAGCCGATGTACTGATTTTACATTGTACCCTTGACATTCATTAAGTGTATGTAAATACCTTACAATGAAAAAATATTGGAATTTGAATTTAGACAACTACCGCAAAATAGATAAAGAAAGGAACCAGATAATCCATTAAGAACAAGATGACAGGTGTCGACAACTTCGGTTTACACTAGATCTAGAACTTAAAAGAATTTAGGACACATAAAAGCGATCATCAAAACAAAATCACACGATTTAAAAATATAAACTAAACTGGCGAATTTATTTAAACTCCTACCAACCCACTCATACCGTGTTGATCATGGCCTCATTCCAAACGGGGACCCATAAACAGCTATGGAAGAGTTTTTAGCTTTTGCAGTTGATGATGATAGTAATAAGAGACGTCAATGATGACTATGATAGTGATGTGATGATGACAGTGGCAATGAAAGGAGTGGAGATGATGATTAAAGCGATAAAAGTGCTGTTGATTTAGATTTTAATGACTGTTATACAATAGGCTATAACAGATGCGGGTGATAAAATGAAACACTAATAATTACTGTAACGTGCCAGACCACGTTCGTTCCATGAACTACAATGAATAGACGTTCTATTATTTTTATAATTACATCAATACGAATGACTTAAGCGGTTGGAGAAAAACCGCTGAATACGTAATTCGTGTTTATTTATTTGACGACGCGACGATGGTGCACGCGCAGGTATATATCTTATAAGGCGAATGTGCGCGCGCCGTAATGTTTGCTATGGACAATGAGTCACTGTGTCGTAATGCCGAAGGACAGTCTATTTCGGCGTGATGATTCTATGATTAATTCACAGAACAGTAAAAGCGTCGTATAATAAGCAATATTCTAAGTTCGATATCTTGCATCTATTTAGAAAAAGCTTCAACTGATAATTTCTTAAATGGGTGTTATGCTCTCATAGTTATCGTGTGATTCATGCTTAGTGTTGCCAGAGTGTCTAATTTTCGCGGAACGTCCCGATTTTTGTGTCATGTAATACCCCACGATGTTCATGTGCGTAACGCAAAATGTACCTCACCTACGAATGTATTGCACAGACTTCTAAATTTAGCAGCATAGAATGGATTTATGATATAGACCACGTAGGCCTTTTGCGGAAATTAAAATATGTCGTACTTCCGATAATGATATATTAAGGGAAACTTCAATTAAACATAATAATTACCATGTAGTGTATTCATTTCAAGAAAATATGAATAGAATAGTATTTATATATAGTATATTATTTATATCTACAACGTATAAATTAAAAATATGTAAAAGCTATATTCAAGACTGGATATCATCATCAATCAACTTTTCTTCAGAATGAAAACGGTTAGACTACAATCCACAACGTTTGCCAAGTGTGGTTGGACAAATATCACATATTATGGAGAATCTTAAGCTTTTAAATTTTCGCTTAATGTTTTCGTATATAATTGAACTAATAAATTTCTAATACATATACACATACTCCAACAATCACAAGTGCTCGTCATGATTTAGAACCCCGAATCCAGCTTGCGAGAGACCAATCTACTATAACTGTATTACACTATTTTTCACCACATTATTATAAGTAGCCTCAGAATAGGATATATTCTGTACTTCAATATTATGCACGGCCAAGCCTGGAAAATTACCGTTACGCGACCGATATTTTCGTATAATAAAGAACGCTTAAAGCAATATTTCAATTCCCAGTGCAACGAAAACCGGATAGCCGCGCCACCTTTGACACTTCAGTTAGATCATATAGATCGAGGCAACTCATCATTCTTAGCGTCCGCTGATACATGATAAATTATAAAAATTCAGTAGCTACCGGCAGCGGTGATATCATACATCTACACAACTCTACGCACAAATAGAATAACGGTCTTGTCTGTGATTTTAACACAATATCTTATTCTGTTAACATTCTTGTTTAAACCTACATGGAACTAAATATAAAACGTAAAAAGGGGGAGGTTTCTAGTTAGAGGATAATGGGATGAATGTTATTTTTATGTCTGTTATCGCATAACTACGTTATTTGAAATTTATCAATCGATTTGGAAAATATTTGTTATTCGTTTGAGCTAGCTTTTCATTTGGTCCTATTCAAATTCTTAAAGAAAATATCACCTCCAGAGGTGAACAAATAGGGAAAAAAATTTTACTGGATTTAAAGTTAATTTAGCAGAGAGTATTACCAACTAAAACTACACCGTTCCTGCCCAGCCCATAAGGCTGCTGGACATCTGCCGCGACCCATCTTAATCGTTAAGGGAAACTAATTTGTACATGTGCTACAGACTTTCGATAAATTCCCTGTTCTACACGTGAGTGTATGGGTAATGCGTTGTTTGCTATTACGATTACACAATATACATGAAAGTTTAAGGATTATAGTCTCTAATTGGCTTGTTCTGTGATTAAAATAAGAAAAGACAAAACTGTTGCTTGAATGATTACTGATCCTAAGTACCAAACCGGGGGTTATAAGTTCGACTTCCATGTATGACATATATTTATTTGACGAACGTGTTTGTTCTTTATCTTGGTGTACAATTATGAAAATAATTATGTGTTTCGTAGTTCATTTTACGTTATCAGTTGTCTGGTTCCCATAGTAGCTCTGTCCAGTTTTAGATGACCATGAGTTGTCAAGATATTTTTCTATTAATAATAATTTTTTCTTTTGCAAATAAAATTAATATCAATATAATATACGTTTGATGATTCTTTTTTTATGAAAGAGTAAGAAACGGGCGTGCAGGCTATCTGATGTTAAGCGGTCACTGCAGCCCACGGACAACCACGTCCAATATCAAATATAACAGAAGTTTTATGTAGGGATGGACGTCGCTGCGTCCCTACTCTTGAGGAGTAAGATTGTCGCCTCCAATAATGTGTATCCGGCAACCACACCTCCCCAACCGAAACACAATACATGAAAAACATGTTGCTTTACGGCGGGTTATGAGGGTGGTGGTGGTACCGCCCCAGGCAAGCTCTAACAGCTCTACCACCTATAACCTGTATGGATTACGGGTGAACAAAAGCGCTGTGTTTACGTCGGCGCTATAAGACTGGGGGCGGACATTACGTCTATGTATTCGTAGATGATACATAGATGCTAAATATACGATGTTTCAGTGAATTATCGGCGTATCTTCAGTATAGAGAATTATGCTCCAGTTTAGTCTGCCTCCCGCAACGCTGACCCGATCTAACATAATATGAGCGCTGCAGTCAGTGTAGTAATTTGTAAGCAACCTCGCATAGAACAACAGTCGATCCCTGGAATCGGACCGAAATGATCGGATCGAACCAAAGTCGAACACAAATATATACGTTTTGCCTCTAGACGTAGCTAGAAGCCAAAACACAAGTGGCCTCACGACGGATTATGAACGCGTTAGTGGCATTTAACCGATCGAACCGTATTTATACCACTTGACAATCAGGAAATTCAAAGATATTATATCCCCAATATTACATCAAGTTTAGAGGCGAAAAGCTAGTATAATGTGTTTCAACGCCTCAATAGAAAGGAGCTATTGAAAGTTCAATATTGCATTGAATTTCAAAAGATCAAGTTTCTCGTTCAATTTGGACAGACTTCAGCTTTGTACGAACACGTACAGTTCTTTGATATTTGAATACAAACTGAATTTATTTCACTTATAACCGAGTAGAGGCAAAAGTAGTTTATAACTCGTAGTTAGGCTTAATATACTTTTATTATCATTATTATTATGATTGAATATGAATTATGAAAGGTGGTAGAGCCGTTAGAGCTCGCCCGGGGCGGTACCGCCGCCACCCTCATAACCCGCCG
>DWON01011024.1:0-10427 GCA_018251015.1 Phocides pigmalion okeechobee
GTTGTCCATGGGCTGCAATGACCACTTAACATCAGGTGGCCTGCATGCCCGTTTCTTACTCTTTCACAATAAAAAAATAAAAAAATAAACAGTTGCCTGGCAAACACAACTTCCTGCTGAAACATAAATCCTACTTTATTGCTTCACGCTAGAATTGTATAGTACAACTGAAATGATGCCTCGAAAATCGAGCCACAGAGATTTTTATGTTTTAATCTATTACACAATGATTCGTCATTCTACGTACAGACAGATTGTAAATTTTTACTTCTGAATCATTACAAGTGAAATATTTATGGCACAGGATATCCTTTGCAAATAATTGTTAAATGAATCAATTGTAAAAAATGTAAAATGTTAACAAAAAAATCGTCAAAAATCAATTAAACAAAATTAAGCCTATTAAAATTGCATTTTCACCTTTAGTATTCTTACAAGTCTTCCTTTCAAATGTATATTTTATATACATATATACTAATAACAATTTTAACGAAACTTATAATGGAATACATAACACCTAGAAATTTACAACATTTTTAAGATTATATTAGATATGTTTTTCCTTAGACTCAATAAGGTTTTATAAAAAATAAGCATCAACAATCTTGCTTAATTAACAAAGACACATTTTATATATATCTAATGGAAGTAACAAACCAGCTGGCCATCCATCTGATACTAAATAGACCCTCCACTAACATTTATAACCAGTTCCTTATTGAAGAAGAGACCTGAAGTGGATTACATACGTCCCAACTTATTTTAATCAAGATCAAACGGTTTAAAAAAAATGAATCTGCCTTACCACACCCTTCATACTTCAAATAGTAACAGTACACTAGGCGTAAGGCAGAAAATCTGAAGCGATGATTCTGTTACGAGCGTACACACCACCTGATGTTACATGGTGTCCGCAGCCCATGAAGATTTACTTCCAACCCCAAACAAGACTAAAGTCTTGTCAGACATCGTGCATGGATACTTGAGCATAGCCGTTAGCTTAAGTGTAGCCGGCAACCGCACTTCGCCAACCGAAACACAGAGAGTTGTTTTAAGGCGGATTATGAAAAGAAAGGTGGTACCTTCCCAATCGTACGGTATTTACTTTAAAGGCGATTGATATGTCAACAATTCGTGAAGACTATTTTCTTTCAACTAGCAATGAAATAAAATCACTGTTGGATTAATCAACGCTTATATAACAACCACAAAGAGATAAAAATATCTGTATCTAATTAAATAACCTAATCAGTACTTAATTAAAAAACAATTACGAGTATATTATTAGACCTATTTCATTTATTACGGTAATTTTTAAGTACATCATACATTTCGGCTCAGTTTCAACTCATCGTAATATATTTGAACTTTAAAAGTAGTACACAACCCTTGATCCGTTCGCCATAATTCCAACTTTCATTAGACAGGCCAACCCAAAACGTGTCATTCCTTCAGACACAAGAATAAATTAAGGGACCGTGTACCTATAATATAGGGCCATAACGGCGCGCATTGACGCAGCCGTCTCTGGGCATACATGACGTATGCGCTCGCTTATTTATACCCCCCTTTATCGTGTGACGTCCGCGCATAAAGGCCTGCCGCCTGTATAATAGGAGGACAGGCAAACCATTGTACAAGTCTCAACATGTATAGAGCCACGACCATTCATCTCGTGCCGAAGCTTGAAGAATGGTAGGAGTAATGCCCTCACAATAGTAATAATTCCAGTACTTAGGTAAGTATAGTTTGCCGATGGCTCGTGAGGCTTAGTGAAACCCCACAGTTATTGCTCGTCCGACGATAATTTCGTTACGGATGTTTTACAGTAGGGTTCAACGTTACCGTGTTAGACTCGCCGACTAATATGACCTGTGTTATACCGCCTTAATTATACCCTTGCTAATACTAGCTATACGATATTTATTGGTAGGCATTAGAGAAAGTTGTAAGAATGTAAAACTATACGGTCAGCTGCGTTTGTTGAAAATGAAAGTTGTTACATACAGAAAATCACTTTGGAGTTATAAACTCTGCTTTTTATTGACTACTTCCCTTTAAAAATTATGTTTCTTGACACATAAAATATTCAAGGTACAACCAGTAATTTCTAGCAAAAATAGAAGATACGTAAAAGTAATTACTTAGTCTTCTGTTTCATGATTAAATGAAAGCTTTTGTAAGGTAATGAAAACTAAATGCATTCGAAGTTCGTAGAAGATACCTGTAAAGTTTATTTTTACAATTTTTTAATTTAAAAATAGCATAGGTTTGTGTTATTTCACAAGAATAGCGTACGAGCAGGCCTCTTGGTACAAAATGTTTGCTTTTTTTATTGTGAAAGAATAAGAAACGGGCATGCGGGCCACCTGATGTTAAGTGGTCACTGCAGCCTATGGACAACCACGTATAATCTCAAACAGAACAGAAGTTCTATTTAAGGATGGACGCGGATGCGTTCCTACTCTTGAGGACTAAGCCTCCAATAATGTGTATCCGGCAACCACACCTCCCCAACCGAAAGACAATACATGAAGAACATATTGCTTTACAGCGGGTTATGAGGGTAACGGTGGTACCGCCCCGGGCGAGCTCTAATGGCTCTAACACCTGTATGGGTTACAGGCGAACACAAGTTTTATATTTACGTGGACGCTATAAGACTGCAGGCGGAAACAACGTCTGTTTATTCGTAGATTCTACACGGATGCTAAAAATTACATTTCTGTGAATTGTCGGCGCATCTTCAGTGTAGAGGATACAGTTCCAGTTTAGTACCGCCTCCCGTAACGCTGACTCCATGCAATATATGAGCGTTACTAAGCCGTTACTCGTTTACTCTATAGCGGTATGACCAGTCTTATTCAAGAGTCTGGAACAGAGCACTTATATTCTAAGTGTGCCTGCGATTGGAGACATCCCATCAGTTTTGAAAGGTTTGAAAGGAACACGTGGCTTCCCGTGCAATCTTTCAGCAATTTTTAATATACTCCTTGCTGTCTTGGGTCTTGTTATAAAAGAGGTTCGTATTTTTTTGGAAAAACAACGAAATCTTGATTATTATTGAATGATAATTATTTTTCATTTTATTTTCTCTAAGTAAGAAAAAGCAAACTTACATGCAACCCATATGACGTTAAACAGTCATTGTAGCCATCATGGACCTCAAAAGCATGATGATTGGGCAGAATGGCTTACTTAAAAATGTAAATGGCAATTATAAAAAAAAAATACAAAAACAATATAACACAAAAGTGATCTGTGTGTGCGTATGTGGGTATGTATGATTCAGATTATGCATGTGTGTATTTGAGAGGGTATACTTACTTTTTTATTATTATTTTTTTATGTCTCTTTATAATTTGCCTTTTGCTCCAAATTGATGTCATGTACTAAGTAAAAGTGGAAATTGTTTTGCAAATGAACATATAATTTGTGTCTTATATAAGTGTAGTAACTGTGCTGTTTATTTCCCAAATAAATCTATAATAAAATAAAAAAAAAAAATACATGATTGAGCTTATGGTTGTGCATGATTAAGCCTATGTAAATGTGTGTATGTGATCAGGTGTACGTGTTGATTGTGTGTGAGTATGTGCGTGCAGATGTTTTGAACATTATCATCGTATCTATTCTGGGTTCAAGCGTTTGCAGGTTCCCTATTAAATCTATCTTTAGCACCCATAGCAATAATTTTCGATTTGTACTTATAAGTGGAAAAATAGATTTTTCTAATATAGAATCCTGTTTTTTTTTGTTTTTTTTCTGTTCTTATAAAGAAAAATAAACATAATTAAATTTTCAAATGTGAAGCTTTTCATCCGTCAGTCACGTTGGATTCATAGCAGGTCATATTTTATTAAAGTTTGCATTCGAAATGTAGGCTTTGGAACGTTAAAAAGCTCTTCCTCTGAAAGCGCGAACTGGGTTACATTTTACATAAAAAGATTATGCTAAGCTTTTTGAGCTTAAAGTTATTATAATTTTGTATTCCAGGTGCTACTAACATTTATAAAAGTTGGTAAACAAATCTAGAGGAAATGCTGCCTTAAAAGAGTTTATATTTATATTTACTTACATTATTTTTCTTTCGTACATGCATCTAGTCATTACCTAGTTGCGAAAACTAACAACCAGGAACATCTATTTCGAAAGACAACTAAATTAATATATTGAATTTAATTGTTTAATTTCTCGCCCAAATTACAACAAAACTTAACTTATTATGTACCAAAACCTTCCTCAGAAATCATTCTATCTCTTGTTGAAAACTGTGAAAAAATCCGTCCATTCTGAGTATATCGCGAACAGACAGACAAAAAGACGCGACGGTAGACTTTGTTTTATAATATTTATAGATAGATTTAAAGGAGGGAAATCATAGGGCGACCGTGGAGGTGCCACCGACGCCCTCCTAATCCGCCGTAAAGCATTACTTGTATTTCGGTTGGAGAGGTGCGGTTGGCGGTTACACTTTAAAGCGAGGCGACCATCTTCATCCTCAGGAGTAGCAACGCATCTATGTTGGAGCTCAGATAGGATTTTGGTCGTGTTTGTGGTTGTACGTGTATGTCTATAGGCTGCGACTACTTAACATCAGGTGGTTTGCATGCTCGTTTGTTACTCTTCTCTTATAAAAAAGATACTTATATTGGAAACACCCGATATGCATCAGAAATTTGTACCGAATCTGTACAAATCCCTGATGCATCTAGAATTTTTGCATTCACAAGTGAAAGACCGGAATCTTAGCCACAAGGCTATAATGGATTAAGTAAGGACGAGCACGGAGCAGTTTTAGACAAGAAGCAATATAAGGGTGAACATTTTCTATGCAAAGTTGTCCCTTGCCCACAGCCGTGAAAGGGAAATGAAGTGTCACCTTCCGGTCGAATAAATACGGGTAGTGGGTTATAGTTAATCGTACAAGCGCATAGTCTCACGGCTTGTATGCAGGGACGACAGTCTTAAGCAGCTTAAGGCGCGGTCAGGATTCGGGTGGGTGACCAACGGTGGCGAATTTCATGATCGTTTCTGTACTAAGGAAAATACGAAAAACAGTTCTGATATTATCGGCACTTTTTAGTTTTGTTCTGTTATTACACATATGTTTTTGGTTTCTGAAGAAAAACCTTGGTGAAACCTTAAGATTCAAGATTTAAAGATATATACGGCTTAAGGTGATTAAGGTAATGTAGATAAAACATGCATTATAAATTACAGTCCCCTGTTCGCAGAGAGATTAGGTCCTCAGAAAAGTATTTGTATTGGCTTATGGATAAAAAAATAATTAAAAACCCAATTTTCAAGATATATAAAATTAATCTTTGAGTACAAAACAAATTAAAGTATGAAAAAAAATGTGATAGGAAATCATTATTTTCTTTTCATTACATACGTTACATAAAAATATTGTAAATAATGAACCATTTGTATTTTCGAAACTCGTTTATGTGTAATGCATAACCAAAATCCAATTAAAACAATATCATTGATCATACGCAACTTCCGTTTGTTGACGCAAAGACTAATGAAAACTATAATGAATATCAACCACTTAAAGAATTAGCACCTTCACTAACGTAAAATAAATCTCTTACAATTTTATAGGCGAGTGAGTAATTGATTAAAAATAAGCATGATTGATTACGCGTGGCGCGCACCTGATATTGGCGGGCGATCAATCATGCTCGTTGTCAGTTCTCCCTGGAGGTTAGTTTCCATGCGACTGCTACCTGAACCAATTATAATTTTACATATGTTCGATGGTTCGATGGTTCGATATAAATTTCCGTTTGATGAAATCAAATAAATCGCGGATATTTTGCACTAGAGTAATTGCAAACTAAAAAATATAAATTTAAACTACTATCGATTCAGAACACTACAACTGAGATAGTCTGGCTAAAAGGGACGATACTTTTTTTTCATCCATTTCTAAGCCCCTTTCTTGTCAACCTTATTAAAAGTTATAGTTAAAATCAAAATACAGCGTGTTATCCAACAAAAATATTGCTTGATTTTAAACAAATATCATCGTGGAATTTATACATTTTAATATGTAACGTGTTCTCATAATTGCCGATAATATTTCGAACCATTTTTACGGCTCGTGTTTACGGCTAAACTGTACTGCTTCGGCCATATGTTAAAATGTAAAACATGTTGACAAGACATTGTTGTATGTCTTGTTAACATTTTTACAATATATTTATATACGTATTTTTATACCTTTTGTATGTACTACGTACACCGAAATAATATAGCGGGTTTTACGACCGATTATAACTTTAATTATTTTTATAATCTTAAAAGGTGGTAGAGCCGTTAGAGGTCGCCCGGGGCATCACCACCACCGCCCTCATAACCCGCCGTTAAGTAACATGTTCTTCATGTATAGTGTTTCGGTTGGGGAGGTATGGTTGCCGGATACAAATTATTGGAGGCGACCATCTTAGTCCTCAAGAGTAGAATCCTTAAATAGAATTTCTGTTCTATTTGAAATTGGACGTGGTTGTCGATAGGCTGCAGTAACCGCTTAACATCAGGTGGCCTGCATGCCCGTTTCTTACTCTTTCATAATAATTTAAAAAAAATCTAAGAATGTTTTATATCAATTCTGTAACATTTTAATTTTGATCTTTATATGAACTAAATTTTGATATAAAATTTTCATGCGATTATTGCAACATTTATTACATTAAACTTAAGCGAACTCGGAACCACAAATATTACTGTAACTTATGGATGAGTCACAACATTTAGATTGTAAAGGTTAGGTTTTTAATTTAATTAGTTTTAAAATTTTCATCATTGTATACTAAATAAACAGTGACAACATAATAAATAAATAAATACACATTTCTTGGCAGCACCTTAACTGTATTTTTAACCATTATACGTATTATAACTTATAACATATATGTATATGAACGGTTAAATAACCATTATACTTTAAAGAAAATGTGACATGTACATAAGTCCATAACCCGTTGTAGTAATAAATAAAATTCGAAATCGTATTCGACGTAAAATTTTCTTTAAAAAAAAAAAATTAACCCATTGGTTACCTACCTAGTACTAAGGATGATGATTTGTTAAACGTTTTTCCCACGTCATGTAACGAGAGCCATCCATCATGGAGGAAGACAGATTAAATATAACCCTCTTTCCCTAAATTTTACATAGTAAATGTAAGTGAATTTTATACCTACTTGTCTCACCGCAAGCGGACACAGACAACGAATGTAAAGACCGAAGCTATTCGAGAATCTTTTTATAATCAAACTTAACTACCCCATATTTCAGAAAAATAGATTACGAATAGTCCGCAGCCTGTGATGATCTTAAGCGATACATAAATTAAGCGACATAGGTCGTAGTAGAAATTTAAACGGATAACCTTTAATGGCAAAATTTGCTGTACGCTTCACCTTTGAAAAAAAAATGGAGACCGGTGTCCAATTGCAGCGCGTTAATTGATCCTATAGTTATTGGTTATTCTGGGAGGAAACATATACTCAGTGCAATAATTGATAGTGCAGTAAATAATCTTCGTGGGAGAACTATAGTTCGATCGGGAAGGTACCACCGCCGCCCCCATAATCCGCTGTAAAACAGTAGTTGTGTTTCGGTTGGAGAGGTGCGGTTGCCAGCTACACTTTGAAGCGAGGCGACCGTCTTAGTCCTTAGCAATAGCAACGTATGTATCTACGTTCGAGCTCAGATAAAATTTCAGTCGTGGTTGTACGTGGATGTCTATGGGCTGTGACTACGTAACATCAGGTGGTGTGCATGCTCGTTTGCTACTTTTCTCACATAAAAAACATGCCCAGTGCAATAATAGTGGATTGGTGGACTGATAATGATCAAGGAAACAAGGTATCGTCTGGGATCGGTCCTCTCAACAGGCCACATTCGTTACTCGTTCGAAGTAAAACAAGGCCTGTACAATTCCTCCACTTCGGTTCTCCTTATTGTTTTTGGAGATCAGTTCTCAACTTTATGATTTATCGCTGAAAACTCCGCCTTCAGTAAAATTTTCTTACGAGAAAGAGAAAATTTTGTTTGCCAGCATTTAAAGAGTGCCTATAAAAATTAATTGCTTTTAAACTTAATTTCCTAACACAAGTTGTTTACGTAATTTTCTAACCCAAAAGTTGTTTACATAATTTATTAGAAAGACTAAAAAATAAAGCCGGGTTCTTTAAAAACCCTACAAGAGAAATAAGCAGGAAAATTGGGTTTTTTGAGTCAGGGGTCTTAATGAAAAATTCCTCGCGCGCGGCAGGTGACACAAAGCAATTTAGTCTTATGTCACCTCTTGAACGAATGTTCTTAAGAATTGCATTGAAAGCCTCTTCCTTAAACCCGTACATAATGAACCTTATGCAAATATATTATAGTTAATGCTCGATACGTAAAAATATATACGTATTTTGGATATTTGTCGTTTTTTTTAATAATTAAAAGTACTTAATGTTTTGACAGTTTAAAGCCCGTGTTTAGTGGCTTTTTGTGAAAAGTAATTGTAATTAATTTAGTATAACTATAACTTAGTATAAGATAGGGAAAAGACGGACGAGAACTGAAATACTATGGCAAATAAGTTTACCAAATAAATAAATTTGACGCGGCCAATTTTTTAAGTAAATCTTTTGTGTTATACTTTTGAAATAAATTGTTTGCAAGTTAAGTAAAAATTACATTTCATTCATAAGAAAAAATCTAATAGAGGAACGTAAGGAAAAGTTTTTAAAAATATTTTTTTCTAGTAAATAAAACAAACGTAGCTTAGAAACCATTGGACTAGATCACATCTTCGTGTATCAAAAATCCCTTGAGGATCTGTATTCAAACGGCTCCAACCCCGACTTACCGCATGCGATTAAATCAACCGTAATGAACCTTGCGGATTTTCTGATAAGGAACATCTGTTCTACAATATCTACGTTTCAGTTTATGTAGTATAACGGACAAAACACTGACTACGACTATGGTTTTTTTTTAATAACAACGGATTTTGCATGCATGCATTCTCGTTTCTTTAACATTTTTTTTATTATCGTGAAAGAGTAAGAAACGGGCATGCAGGTCACCTGATGTTAGGTGGTCACAGCAGCCCATGGACAACCACGTCCAATCTTAATAGAACAGAAATTCTATTTAAGGATGGACGCGGATGCGTTCCTACTCTTGAGGGCTAAGATGGTCGCCTCCAATAATGTGTATCCGGCAACCATACCTCTTCTTACTCTTCTTACCGAAACAAACATTGCTTCACAGCAAATCATGAGGCATGAGTTTAAAAGACATTTTACTCTGTACGTCGTATACGAAACAAGTTTACAATTTTTAGCGTAGGCTATTCACGGTAGCTTTAGGAAATTCATAGTTTAGTAATTTATAGTATCATTGACGTTAATTAAGTAAAATAAAATATTTGAATTGAATTAAATTGAATTTGCATTGAATTAAATTGAATTGCATTTGATGTTTAAATACATATGTATTTTTGTTTGTCCTTGAACGTATAATATCAGTAATCTTACAGCACTAGCCTTTTTAATATACTTAAATGAAGTGTAAACTTATACATAGGAATACTACCAACCAACATCTGTTCAAGCGATAATATTGTTGTTCCTTGTTCAACCAATATTTTCTTATTGATCAATCTAATATTATTACAAACAATAAGGAGACAAGTCCCTTCTATCTATCTGTCTCGATAATTTTATCGTATCCTAATCTCTGGCCTACTACACGCTCTGTTGATTCCTATCTGAGTAAACTCAACATGTCAGGTAATATCTTTCCTAGTGTTTTAATAATAAAAGATAATTTATTTTCCTCATAGGCAGGTCACACGACGTAATCGTTAGTAAACATGTTGAAATAACTCTTATTTATGGTACAAAGAGGGCTGTTGTTTGTTTATTTTTACGTGGCGAATTATTTGGGTGCCTATACAGTGAACAACAATTCTTCATATTTTTTTCATGCTAAAATTTCTGTATTTGTATGTACTCGTAAATCAAGTCAGATAAAAGAGCACTGGAAAATTTAATGCAAATAATATATAAAATTTGCTTTTCACACCACATCGGTTTATTTCATCGCAAAATGAAAACTCACAGTAAATGTTCAAAGTGAATGAGGAAGTTGAGATAGATCGAATAGTTTATCTGGAGACATACTTGACATGTAATCGAAAGTTCTGAGCTTGAATAGCTTTTTCGCTTCATGTATTAAAATGGTATTTTTTTAAAATGCTTAACACACTGGAGCATATATAAGGAGAGTTTCGGGTAGTTCCATTATCACCTTTAACATGGAGAATTGCCCATCTAATTTATTTATTTATTTATTCTTTATTATACCAAATACAATAAAGTGGTACAAAAGGCGGACTTAATGCTAAAAGC
>DWON01011025.1:0-10426 GCA_018251015.1 Phocides pigmalion okeechobee
AAGGCAGAAGGTAAAGTAGAAGATATGGTAAAAGGAAAGATAGAAAGTAAGATAAAAGTTAAAGTAGAAGGTAAGGTTAGCTACTAGCTAACGCATCTGGTGCTTGTTCGCCTATTGTTGATTACTGCAGCCCATGAATATAATGGAAAACAGTCACCATCATCTGTTTTACATTTGAAACATCAGAAGAGTCGCCAGTGCATCGCCGGCTTTTCAACAAGATGTTCACATCGCTTATAAGTATACCCAACTACTAGATATTTCCAACTAAAATACAGTAATTGCTGCGAATTATGACGGTCGCAGTGGTACCTAATTATTTGAAAGAGAAAACCCGTAAAAAAATCATCGAAATCTACGCAATAATTTACTTACGTAGTTTAGCTGCGAAAACATTAATATTAAAAACTAGTTTGCAAATTTCAAATCAAGAAACTGTGATTCAACTGGGAAAAAGCTTTAAGAAATCAGAGACATATTTATATTTTATTTACATGTACAAAATCACCGACGCTCCGTTCCGCCGTTTCCGAAATATCATTGAATATTCGTAGGTCTTTAAGTAGCGGTCTATTGGAGTCGAAACGAGTTCATAACAAACCGGAAAAATAACGTTTTCGGGGCACGTCCATTCGACTTCGCAGTCTACACGCACGAACATAGTTTTATACGAGACGCGAATATATTACTTGGTTGTTAGTCCGTCGTTCTGTAATATGATCTTTGTCAACCTCAGAGGAAGATTTGAGATTTCGCGTTTATGTAACCTACCCACCGTGATCACCTTCAAAGCACAAAGAGACATTGTGTTTAATCGCGTTCCGATTGTAACAAAGATTTCATGAAAAACAAAAAAAAATCATCACCATATGGCGTAGCGACTCAGGAAGACGCATTATTTGTACGCACACATATAAAATTGAATTAATATAACGTCTATGACTTTAATAACTTCTGTACGGATAAATTTTAAAAATATACGAATCTATTTTAACACGACTTTTATGAAAGACAAACGCTTTTATTGAAAGTGACCCAGGGTTCTTGATTGCAAAAATATTTTGTAAAATAGTAAAGATTTTAAAACAGCGAAGAGAGAATGAAATAATGTTATTGCAGGTGTAAAGTTCATTATATTTACATAATATAGTGAATTTTAAATGAATAAATAAGAACATAACTATGAAATGCTGTCTAAATGCTCTTAACATGCAATATGAGCCTTTAATTGTGATTACATTGAGCTGATCTCATTTAATTTATATTAACAGATATTATATTAGCATTCAATAATAAAAATAAAATAAAACACTGTCTATATTAATTAACAACTACCGGTTAATAGACGACTGCGGCCTATATCCATCCATCCAGTTATTTGATTACACATTACGAGTGTATCGACGTCGGTCCGAATGTTGACCGCTTATCATTAATGTACTGCGCAGTAAGTGGCGTCAGAAGACTAACCGTTCATCAGAACTTTTACAACCAGACTATCAAAAACAAACAAAAATAGCTACCAGTGTTCAACGAATAATATTTACAACACCTACCGGATTGCATTAAAATAACGCGGCGAGGAAGTAGTTTTGTTTTTCAATTCAATTTGTTTATTATCAACTTTTAGTGTACACGAGTTTTGTGTTAGAGATTATAACGCTACGTCCTGCCTATTTGAGCCTATTATAATGTCGATATGTAATATTTACTTAATAGTCATTATTGAACCGATTAAGTAACGAGTCATATATATCTGTGTAATTCTCAAATTAAATTAATTACAACTATATCCAAACTTTACAATTGTAGACATCTATAATAAAATGCGTTCATGCCTTTAGAAGTCCAATGCTGATCTAAGGGCTTCCTTAGAAAAGGGATTTAACATGTTCACCGCACATGTCTTTATATGACCGCAGTTAATGAATAAATACAAAAGGTAAGAACTTTTAAGGTTTGAGCCGGGAGGTACCACCGCCACAACTTTGCTAGCGTTAAATAATTCTTGCATTTAAGTGAAAGGGTGTTGGTTGCCGGCTCATATTTATGAAGCGACTTTTTAATCATCAAGAGTAGCATTTAATCTGTAAACTGTTTTAGGTAACTCTTGTGAAGCCCAGTGAGTCCAAGTGGTTACAAATATCTAAGGGCAGTAGCGATTACTTTATGCTTCTTTCCTAGAATTTCTTAAAACAAAGCTAAGTCATTGTCCTGCTTCGAGATGTAATGCGTTTGTAAGTTCCAAGAACACCTAAAGCGAGAGGTTATATGATATAAAATAATATCTTTAGTTAACAATACAGTTCGGTACATTAAAAATACAAATTAATACTGACAATAAAAGATCACGATGATGTGTTGATAGTTGATAAATTCTTCGTTAATGAATAGTTATTTTTAGCAATGAACAGCATTTCAAGGTAGAGGCCAACGGTCGTCGCTACGTTGGTGGATTGTCTAAGTGTATATGGAATCTCCATCGAGCCGGCAAAACGCCAATCTACAATTACGTCAACTGCATATGTAAACATTCAAAGAATCCGTTTTTGAGACTAATATACTTAATATCTGCTAGTTCTGGGAAAGGCAATGGCAAGGAAATTGATTGTATCTGCCAAAAAATAACACGCAAAGATATACATACCTAGTATTATACAATCATGTTTGTTGCTCGGAATATACGCGATATTGTACGATCTACTAATCGTTATTCTTAAAACTTGAATCTCGCTACCAACTGGTTTGGAACGATCGTATTAGGTATATTGTCAAAATTACGGTACTCTACTGTATTTCTGCGGTCAATAATATTACTAAACTCGCTTAAATCGAAGAAGGCACTTAACAAGACGGTCATCGGCCTTATTGTACTGACGATGTTGTCGATCTATGTAAATTGATCCACGCTAATTCATAGAAGAGTACAATGCCATCCAGACAGTATTACAGGACAACGACTTACGTGAATGAGGACGAATAATGCGAACTATAAATTGGTTCCAACAATACAATAAAGAGTAGTACTTTGATAAAAATACTAGCATACATTTCGCAACAACATATTTTAGTAAACTGACCCCAATTTACGTCACCACACGATTTATATTAAAACGAAGTAAATAAGATTTTTAATCATCTCTAAGTACATCTAACCGAAATCATGTTTGTTATTTCAAAATAACTACTCTTTCTTTGTTTATTTGCTTAATGTATGCACAAGGTCGTAATTCAAAAACAAGTTCGGAATATTATAGTTAGTCTATATTAGGGATTATGGACTTGAAATAGATTGAAGGTAGATACTTTAAAGAGACCTTATTACAGACCACTTTCGTGTTACAAGCCATTTTGAGTCAGTTTTTAAGTATACTAGAGTATGCAAAGAAAAATGATTGGAAAATTTTAAAGAAAATAAAATATGAGATATAAACGTTCAAGTGAAAATGACGGTGTAAATTGCTAGTTTGAGCTATATAACTAGTGTTATTTTAATCAACTAGTCATAAAGCAACTATGATATTATGTTATGATTATGAATGAAGCGAACCACGCATAAGAACTTATTTTGACAGATTATCCACATTACGTCTTAGCAGTTACGAGATTATCTGCAAACGGTTTATGAGTTGTTATTACGTTTTATCGTCATCGTAACAGTACCTACTTTTAGTTTGTTTCCATGAGAATAAGTATATGAATAGGAGGCAACGTCAAGTCACTACTGTTGCTTAACCAGTTAAACGGTTGGTTTCTAAACGGAAACTCTCTGTTGCGGTGGATTTGTACGAATGCGAGTTGGGCAACCAGTCATTCATATAACACCGAAGGTCTCACAAATACGCCTGTATGACGATTTGGCGTAACAATGACAATCTATCTTCATGAAAATATTTATAACACGGCAACTTTATACGTAATCGTCAAACTAAATAAAACGAAAACTAATCGCATTAAAAATAAGACGAACGAGTTTTTATCGTTTTTCCTTTTTTGAAATTGTTTAAATTTGTAAACATACGAATAAATAAATGTTTACGCATTAACCTCCGCACGTTCCTAGATTCTTTCTATGCTCACATTTCCACACTAGAATTCAGTTTTACGGTTGTCATGGCTATACACAAAGACCAAACACAATCGCCCCAGACGACGAACAGACATCTAAATTAATCATTTAGATTTTCGTCTGGCGGTAAAACATGTTGACCACTGAGCCAAACACTTTATTTTCGAGCTTTTTTACACTTTTAATAGAATAGAACAATTTATAGATGGGGGAACCAAAGTTCGACCGGGGAGGTACCACTACCGCCCTCATAATCCACCGTGAAGCATTACTTGTGTTTCGATTGGAGAGGTGCGGTTGCCGGCTACACTTTGAAACCAGGCGACAATCTTAGTCCTCAGGAGTAGCAACGAATCTACGTTCGAGCTCAAATTGGATTTCAGAGGTATTTGTGGTTGTACGTGGATGTCTATGGGCGACTACTTAACATCAGGTGGTTTGCTACTCATCTCACATAAAAAACTTTTAATAGTAACACATCAGACCCCCTAAATTGAGCTCAGGCCACATGGGCATGATTAAAGTGACCGCGGGCAATTCACAAATGTGGGCCCCATTTAACTCAATATAAATAATAACTAACCATTGACATATAAACCACAATATTTATTACTGGCTCGTATTTAAAAAGAGAAAGGTGTCACCACCAACGTCACTATCGTAGCTCTAGTATAAGATATAATATTCTAAATCAAAAAGATTGATTCAAAGTAATGCGTTCAGAGAAAATTACCAATTTCGGAATATTTCATTAAGAAATTATTACGTGTTTGTTCCTCGTTGCTTTGAAACGTTTGGTCCGTGGGTCTGAGTGGCAATTTTTTTTCTAACAATTAGTCCCACGTTGAATCGACACCGCCGGTGACTAGAGGGCTGGTTCATATCTCGCGCAGAGATTTGCGATTACTATTAAATGTGGTAATGCAGCTAGCATTCTTGGAACCATGACGCACGTGCACGGACTCCCTTTAGATTGTTTAGGTTAGGATTTTATTATAATTAATTTTAAGATTTTCATTATTGTAATAAAAATTGCTAAATAAAACTTCGGAATATATTGTAGTGCAGCACAATTACAGGTCGACTGAGTGGGTCGATGACCTAGATTGAGAAAACAAGGAAACCTTTGTATTCTGAAGGTACAGGACTTAATTGAGAGCGCCACTCATGCACTTAGCGAGCCATTTCCAGTAGTGGAGTTCAAAAGGCAGATGATGTTTCAATCGATGTACAGTATATTTCAAAATTGGGAGAATTATAGTTCCACCGGGGAAGTACCAACGCCGACCTCATAATCCGCAGTAAAGCATTACTTGTGTTTCGGTGGGAGTGGTGCGGTTGCCACTTTTAAGCGAGGCGACCATCTTAGTCCTCAGGAGTAGCAACATATCTACGTTCGAGCTCAGATAGGATTTCCGTCGTGTTCGTGGTTGTACGTGGATGTCTATGGGCTGCGACTACTTAACATAAGATGGTTTGCATGTTCGTATGCTACGCTTCTCACATAAAAAAAGCAAATAACAATGTACTGAGTTATAAAAACTATTACAATAAGGGGTTGATTATGTCGCGAAAAGAAACAGTTGAATCTGTTATAATAGCATTATCCAGGCCAAGTATAGATAACAATTACCACAATCACGCGAAGCAACTTTGTCACCTAAAACTTAATACTAAAACGCCATAATGCAAAACAACCAACAAAACACAATTTGAACAACTTTGTTAACAAACGATTTGTTATGTAGGGCGTACAGTTTATTTTAGAACCACTAAACGTATATGTATAACCTAGAACTCCATTTCCATATTTTGTATAGACATAATAGTTAGGTATTGCGAATGGGGTCAGACCGTCGGAAGTTATGAATTTCACTGTTTACCCAGCATCCGGCGAAGCATCACCGCTACTGTAACGTCAAACGAAAATAACGGAACTAACGGTCAATCTTTTGTTCGTACATTTTAATTTAATTAACGCGACAGTGAGTATGAATGAAATATTAATACCTACTCAGCTACCCACGAGTACGGGTTGTGTTTGTTCTAATTTAATTGTATTGTAATGTCACAAGCGGTGACATGTTTTGATGACCTCAATGTACAGTTGAATTCATTTGTAAAATATTGACATTTGTAGAGAACAGTGACCGATTAAAATGTTTTTACATTATGTAGCGAATGTTACTTTCTTTGTAGGGGTCAAATGTTATTTATAATATTATTTTAATTTTATTCAAAAGTGTGTTTAAACTCACATTATTTCTATTTTTTATTATTAGAAGGGTAGCAAACGAGCGTGTAGTCTTAACTGAGGTTGGACGTTGATGTGTGCCACTCCTAAAGACTAAGTTAACCGCCTCACCTTTTAATGTCCGGCAGCCGCGCCTCTCCATCCAAAACAAGTCATTTTATGGTCGATTATGAGAGCGGCAGTTCCCCCTTCCTTCCTCTATCACGTATAAGCCTGCCAGCTATTTCTACCACCCATAGTCATTTTGAATAACGTAAATTCATGTTTCCTTATTTTGCATACCTTACATTCTGTATTATGTATTGTACATAGTTGCAAGTTATGTAACTGGTAATTACGTAAATATATGCACTAAAAAAATTTAAGGTATTTGTTAATTATGTAATGTTTTGTAATTTTACTCAAATTTATTAATTAAATATTATAATGCGAAGAAAAATAAGCCTTTTGTTTCTGAATCGCATAATTTTATACAAATGCGTATAAAACAGGGTCTTACATAAAGTCACATGTACGCCTAAATAATAATATGGATTTTTTTTTTATAATGAAAGAGTAAGAAACGGGCATGCAGGCCACCTGATGTTAAGTGGTCACTGCAGCCCATGGACAACCACGTCTAATCTCAAATAGAACAGAAGTTTTATATAAGGATGGACGCGGATGCATTCCTACTCTTGAGGACTAAGATGGTCGCCTCCAAGAATGTGTATCCGGCAACCACACCTCTCCAATCGAAACATAATACATGAAGAACATGTTGCTTTACGGCGGGTTGTGAGGGTGGCGGTGGTACGGCCCCGGGCGAACGTCTCTGCCACCTTTAAACGTACAACATTGCGCGGCGTAAAGCGCTCGCAGCTTGTACACACCTGTGTTGTACGGACACATCTGTATAGATTACGGGCGAAAAAAATGATTTGTTTACGGCGACGCTACAAGAATGGGGGCGGGCATTACCTCTGTGTATTCGTAGATGGTATATTGATGCTAGAAAATGCAAAATTTCAGTGAATTGTCGGCGCATCTCGTGTCTAGAGAAATAAGTTCCAGCTAAACCACCTCCCGCAACGCTGACCCGATCTAATATTTGAGAGCCGCACTCAAAGTGTTAAACAAGTCATCGATAAGTAACTCGTCATAAAAAAATCGGTTAAGTATGTACTACCATTTTATTATAATTAATTTTATAATAATATATTAATGGAAGAAAGGCGATAAAAAAATTAGAAGTGCTTGGCGGGCCGCATAAACATGTTTAGCGGGCCGCGTGTTGCTCATCCTTGCTTTAGAGGACCTCACAAGATTATTACTTTTATGTCCATTATATATAAATATCTAATTGACGAAAGTAATATAAATCTCAGCTAAAATTATTGACTATTGTGTGTCTGAATTACCAACGTTATTAGGTAAGATAACTAACAAAATCAATCTCAATCTATAACTAAAGAAAGAAACTAAAACGGAATTTGATCTGATTTTTCCATTTCACTGTTTCGTAAGCAAAGCGTTCTTTAACCGGTTTTTGCCCTTTTATCTAGCACGTAGCCATCAAAGAACTTTCACGTTCAAACAAGAATAAAAGGTGGATAGTAAAAACTATAAAGCGATAGGCTGGTAGAGTGCTAGTGCGCGTCTCGTAATGGCAGGCTTCGTGGCAACGCGGTTTGCGGTCACCGCTGCGGCGGGCGGCTGCGGCACTTGCGATGCGGCACGACTTTACGACGTTAGAAAGACGTTATCTATGCTTTTATCTATACTAATATTTTAAAGAAAACATTTTCCTTTTGTTTGTTTCACTGCGCTCATATCTAGGGTTACCTCACGGATTTTTTTTTAAGAATTTTGGTTGAAGGTGCCGGTCGGTATTAACAATAAGCTATGCATCTACATACAATCTCAGATAAGACTTTTTTATTTATTTAAATAAATAAATAAAAATATCTGAACTCGAACGTAAATAAGTTGCTACTCCTGAGGACTAGGATGGTCGCCTCGCTTCAAAGTGTAGCTGGCAATTGCACCTCTCTAACCAAAACACAAGTAACGAATTATGCATTAACAGGTGGATTATGAGGC
The DNA here is from genome assembly GCA_018251015.1 of Phocides pigmalion okeechobee. Taxonomy (NCBI): domain Eukaryota; kingdom Metazoa; phylum Arthropoda; class Insecta; order Lepidoptera; family Hesperiidae; genus Phocides; species Phocides pigmalion. Next base: position 8,406 of record DWON01011025.1, read on the forward strand.
CGGATTATGCTTTTATCTATACTAAAATAAAAAAGATTTACGCGCGTAATACGCGCTAATATCTAGGGTTACCTGTCGGATTTTTTGAGCTTTGGTTGGAGCTGTCGGTCGATACTAACAATAAGCTATGCATCTTCGTACAATCTCAGATAAAACTTCATTCCCGTTTGAAGTTTATCGTAATGTCCGTGGCTTGTAAAAACCGTCTGACATTTGGTGGCTTGCACGCTCTTGCACACTCTTCTACCATAAAAATCTCTGTCTATTACTAGAAGAATTATTCAATTACGATTAATTATTCGTAGAAGCTGTTTAAATATACACATTCATATGCAGGCGAAGCCGTGAACGGAAAACTAGTAAACGTTTATGTATTCATTAACACGTAAAGAAACCTTATTACGTGTGCAGAGGACTGTAACATCTGGAATAATTAAAATGTATATCTAGGAGGAGTGTATAAAGCTAAAATGTATGTACAATACGTGTCATAATGACTCTATATTTTATTTAATTAAACATTAATTGTTTACGTTCACGCTGTTACTGACAAACATATAATTCTGTTGTAAACACGCCCGCAGAGCAGAAAATATCGTGAAAGAATTATAAATGTCAAATTGATGGAATAAGTTACTAGTAGCAAAATTTGTGTGATTGTCTTTCAATAATCTGTTAAGTATATAGGTAAAAAGCATTTATTTCGTTTATTAAACAACAATTACTTCAAATACTCGTACAAGATTTATACATTGATTTTACGATGCAAACATGACGCATGACGCAGGATGCATGACGCGAGCCGCAAGCCGCAGGCCGCATTTAACGCAGAACGCAACCGTAGCTAACCGCATCGCTTGTAATGATGCGGTCGGCGTAATAGCCGCGCAGTCGTTCACCTCAGAACAGCACAGTCACAATGAGTTTCTTTATGGCTATAACAAAATATGGAGCATCCATTTCCATGCTTATAAATAACTAGCTTGAAACGATGATTTTACCCGCGAAATAAAAGCTTAAATGTCTATATGAACTGTATAATAATATGTAATTTGGATAACAGTTCAAAAAGGGGGATTTTCTTAACTATATTTTTTGAGTATTACTCAGTATAACGTGATAATACAAGACCAGAGGTACAAACCCTCTATATACAAAAATTTAAGTAGATTAAATTGATACTTTTCGTGTTAAAGATGTACAAATAATTAAGAAACGAAGAAAGTTTTACCTTTTATAACAATGGGGATAGGGATGTATCAATCGTAGAAACTCTTTTGTTGTTTGAGCTACTCAAAAGTTATTTTTGTAGCATCAAAGTAGAAAGCAAGGATGAACCCAGTTCACCTCATAGAATGGTCACTGCCATCCAAGCTTATCTGTAACCCACTTCAAGTAGATAATGAAATATGGGGCATCAATTCCATGCTCGTGACATGCAAATATTTGTAAGAATATCTAAATTGCTCAAGATTCAAAAATATTTGTATACCATCGAATTAAGTAGTCGTTGCCGTCCATGAGCAATATATATAATAAATATAACCGGAAGTTGATTACAGATGCGGCTATTCCTGAGAACTGAGATGGTGGTTTCAAATAAACAATTAGAGTTTAATACGCCATCAGGATCTGTCCCACTGTTGATCAAGAGTTTCCTCCCAGAATGAGAATAGGCTACAGTTCACAACGCCAAGTGCGTATTGATATACATATTTTACATATCCTTAAAATTCAAATTCATTTATATTATTTATAAATACCTATTAGTTACAATGTAAAATCGACTCATTAAGAGTTTTATGGAGATCTCTTATACTTCTTCATAAAGGTAGATTTCATCACATTGTGTTTCTTCATCGATAAAACAAATGGTAAGTAATAAATAAGCACATAGAATTAAAAAAATACAGTTTCGCGACAGGGATTTGTAACAAGACGTGAGTGGCCGGTGTCTTATAGCAGGCTTTTATTACGTAGATTAGGTACTCACTATCTCTAGTAGTAAATAGCTGTAACTA
>DWON01011026.1:0-10426 GCA_018251015.1 Phocides pigmalion okeechobee
TTTAGTAACTTTATTAATGTTTTAAATATGGACGAAACGTCTTAAAATAAAATTTTAATAAATCTGATGGAAATGCATCAAGTATTTACGTGACACGCGGATATCAGACGTTTATAATTTTATTTATAAAGATTTTGCGTTACGTATGGCCTAAAAATAACCTATAAGGTAGAAATAGGGCTCAATACTTGCTCTGATATCTAAAAACATGTAGCCTGCTCTTCCTGATACACTCTTCATTTTTTCCCCAGTTTATGTAGAGTTTCCTATAACTTTTATCGCTGTGTCCTAGTTGTGTAACATACGGAGTACTGGATCACATAACTTTTATGTGACCCGTTGTTGTAATTAACAGTTTAGAACTAAAATACATGCGCTAATATTAAATATGAATTAGTTACAATTTAAGAAGATTTATAAGGTTCACAATAATTCCGCAAAAATATTGTTGAGAACTTTATAAATGTTCGTAAAGAGCAATGCACATTTTCTACACAATTTTTGTTTGTGCTTTGTAATAATTTAAAATGACAGGTATTTTGATCTCTTGACCTAGTGGTGACGCTGGCTGTTAAGCCGGTGGTTTTGGGTTCGATTCCAAACATCAAACACTCGCGCGGAACAAATGTTCAATTCATTCAAGTCAATAAATTATATCAGTCATGGTTTTAATGATGTTATAAATGTAATATGCCTATATTTATTCACTATTTTCCCATCATAGTAAAGGAACTGTCTATTTTGGATCAGATGGTCGTATGTGAGATGTTCAAAATATCATATAAAAATATATTTAATTCGAATTCATAAAAATTTTCAATAGGTAAACACTAAACATCGTAATAAATAAACACATTTGAACAAAATTTGTTTTTCTTATATTGGAAAAGTAGCAAACGAGGGTACACATCAGGGTATAAATATCTCTGATAGTTTAATTAATTCTTTTGGTCATATTTAGTGTGTCGTATACATTGTGAGATAAGTATGGGGCGACCCACGTGATACAATAGTCAACATCTCGGTCATCACGCTGTTTTCAGATTTGTTTCGTTTCCGCCCACGCAGATATCTCAATATTGAATTAAGGTTTCAATTTTAGGTATGGATGTTTATGTACGTGGCTTTGTTTGTGTAAGGTATTTTTTGTCTGTAAAGAGTAGCAAAGGAGCATGCAAATCACCAAATGGTAAGTGGTCGCAGCCCATAGATATACACGTACAACCACAAACACGACTGAACTCCTATCTGTGCTCGAATGTAGATACGTTGCTACTCCTCAGGACTAAGAGGGTCGCCTCCCTTCAAAGTGTAGCCAGCAACCGCACCTCTCTGATCGAACACAAATAATGCTTCACGGCGGTGGTAACTCCCCTGTCGAATTATAGTTCTCCCACCTTTGTGTCTGTTATTTATTTATTTGTACAAAGGAAAAAGTATAAGCCTACTCTACGTTGCATAAATGCCAGTGAGAACCGATGCACTGTACGTGCATATAATTAATTTATAAATTTAATACAAACTAATTGGTTTCATATTTTTTTAATTTGCCCATGACAGAAGGAACGATGTAACAATTACTGGAAATACAAAATTATTAAATTTTACTCAGCATAGTTTGTTATTAAAATTTATCAGCTAACAAATACATGGCAATAATAGATATTAGAAATTTTCCGGGATATGATTTAGCGTACATCGTAACATTTGTACGTCCGTGATGGCCGACTCTTAATTTTAGCAGGACCATTACTAACGTTTGTCACACAGGTGACACATGATAAATGTCCCTGCACAAATAAATGATTCAAAATATTTCAACCGATGACTTCTGTTTTCAGTTGTTTTAATAAATGCCAACGTGCGTTTCCTACATTGCTGATGGCAAGGAAAAAATAATAATAAACAGCTCCAATACAAAATTTAATCTCTATTTTTCAGCACTTAGTTGTTTTATTTGTCTTTAAATATATTTCAAAATAGATGAAATTATAAATGAATAGATAAAAGATGAAATTAACAAACATTCCAATTGCGATTTTTTTTAAGTCGGTAAAAAAGTTATTTTTCCCAAAGCTTGTTACAAAACTCTCTTAGAAAACTCTTTCATCGCCCCATTGGATTAACTAGACATAGGTATTTTAATATATATGTGTAAAAAGCAGGCCCTATCTTAAAATTGTCCAAAATCATCGAATCGGTTACTACGAGTATTTTCTTTGACTTGTTTTACCAAATGAAAAATCAAGTAACTAAAAAAAATCTGTAAAATATTGACTATAAACAGCTCGTGTTTGCAATGGGTGGAACATCAAATAAAATTGAGACTTTTCTCATATTAAGTGTTCAAAAATAAAACTATTCTCTAGATTTATAGTCAATAAATTACAGCGAGACAAAGCAAAACTTTTACTTTCTTTTGTTCGGGACGTGGGGTGCAGTCGTGCGGTGGATAGCGGGAAACAACAGAGTAAAATAATCAGCAAGTTAGCATGGATTATTTCGACACATTTCTGTTTAAACTGGTGACTCACGTTCACTTAATGATCAATCTATATGAATAATATGTGCTTTTATGAGGTACTAGAACCACCTGTATAAAGTTGTACACTACAAGCGAGACGACTATCTCAGTTCTCAGAGGTAGTGACGCTTCTTTACACGAAGTAAAGCAAGATTTTAGTACTGTTTTTGTTGGACAAAGATATTAATGGGCTGCGACTCCAATAAATATCAAATGACCTGCACGCTCCTCTTCTACTTTATCAACATAAAAAAACAATCAATTCACAGTGTATTCATGAAACATCATTGCCTATATTATAGGAAATATTTATGTTGTTCACAGACAATTGCCATAATAATAATATTAATAACGTTAGTTTAGTCATATAACAATAAATAATATAACTCGAAATAGATCATATCCGAAACTACTACGTCTGAACATGCCTTTACCATACCAAGAAATCTGATGGTTGTGTCGCCACAGCCGAATCACTCAGTTCTATTCTCTTTGTTCTACTTCATCCCTACTGATCTTCTTTTACTATGACAAAAGAGTCCTGTGTCCGAGCAGCCGAGGCGTCGCCGTCTACCCATTCAATTGGGTATTGCCGATACTTCTCCTAAAGGAATACAAACAACTACCATCCTTATCAAACTCAGTACGAGAGAAAGAAACAGAACTGTTTACATTGTCGGTATGCAAACATAACGATGCAAAATCCTGAAATGTACGACGATATTTACATACTACTTATTAAGAGGTGCGTTTATACATATACAACATGTTATTCAAATAACAGTATTTGCAATAAAATACAAAATTAAATACTATTTCGAGCGAGTAAAAAGAAAGATGTTGCATACATGTATATTCCATACTAAAGGTATAACCGAACCTAAGATTTCTTTACATGAAACATTAAATTTCAGTAGCCTTGCCCGTCTACTAAAACAAATAAATAAGCATCAAAAATTTAAAGTAGGGTTGTAATATTATTCTGAAACAATATAACCCGAGATTTATTTCATATTTTATTTAACTTCTTTACCAACGTACAGGTAAACGTAAGATGTGAATTTATGACTACGTAATAAGCTTTGTGGATCATGATTGTACTAGACATCAAAGCTCATACACAAGCGAAGGTGCGTTCAAAATGCTAGTCAGCAATAAAATCCTTGTCGCCCGTAACTGGCAAGACGCCCAGTGATGCGAACCAGTGGCCACGTGCAACTAAACAAATAATGAGTCGACTGTACAAATCACCTCTCTCAAACTTCCCTTATGTCGTGTCGATGTTAATGCACCGTTGATTGTAAACAAGTAGATTTAAGATCCGACATTGATTTTTCTTCTGTGTTTTCATATTCTGAAAAGTTAAGGCCAAAGATTACGTTTTTTATAAACTTCGATGTCAATTTATTTGTCTCCACCTACTTACAACTTTTATTAAAGGTGACATAAGTGAGTTTTTATGTGAGAAGAGTACCAAACTAGCATGCAAACACCTGATGTTAAGTAATCGCAGCCCATAGACATCCACGTTCAACCTCAAAAACTACTGAAATTCTATCTGAGCTCGAACGTAGATACTTTGCTACTCCTGAGGACTAAGAGGATCGCCTTGGTACTGTGGTACTTCCCCGGTCGAACTATTGATCTCCCACCTTCAGCAATCCCTTCTCCAACAATACGCAATTGGCCAGTGCTGTTAACTATTAACTAAAATAATCGTAATATAATCGAGCACAGTAATGAGATAATAATGAGTTGAATATTTTACTGTGACTTTCAACTGCAACGACAACAAACAAAAACCCATTTTCATTCTGATGAGTTGCTGTGTTTGGTATCAGAATAACTTTATCGGGTTACCTCTTTTCAGAACTAACAATGCATCTGTCATGGACTTTGATTCGTTATACTTCAGTCTAACTATCTGGAGAAACTGTATAGATTGATTTATACTCTCCGAAATTTTAGCAGAATTAGATTAAGTATTAATTAATTAGATTAAATATTAATTAATTAGAATTTGATACATATGTTTAGATATTTATTTAATCCATTAACGTATGATACATAATCCAAACAAGTTCCGACACTCCTATGAAAATAATATTAGGTTCAAAAAAGTTTTTTTTACCTTAATAAATAATAATAATAATTGTTTATTTCAGAATTACATTCCATATTTTGGTATATTCCATATATTATATATTTGCCATAAAGGTGAAGACATAAGAAAAACTACTTGAGTATGTTTTATTTAGTTGCTAAATTACAAATAAGTAAATACAATCTCAAAATTGACATCCTGACAAAATATGTTTATTGAGCATTTTTGGGTTTTTTTTTTCAAAAAATAATGTTTAAGTATTTTTGTATAGTTACAATTAAGTACATATTTTGACCTTTTCTCCAGTCGGACCATCTTGAATGCAAACAAATCATGGACTTACTTTCATTAGATCATTTAATGCGCAAAAGCATGTAATACTAACAATTAAATATTTTAAAAATTAACCTCGCTTAACAATATAAAATTACCATGATTACTGAACTTACTATAAAGAAAAGATCATAATTAATATCTAGGCCGGATGTGGAAAGGTCAGTTCTCATTAACGCTGTTATCGCTCCTGTGAATTATGCTCGAGGTTTTAGGAAATCTCACTTCTAGTTCTCGTTTTGCAATAAATTATACGCACTTTAACAATCAAGGACTCATACATAGTACAAGCTGGATGCGATAGATAGCGCTGGTTGCGCTGGCGCATCAATAAACGTGATCTTTACATAACTTTTTATTTACAGCGATATTATCAGCATATATATATAGGTATAGGCATATGAAGAGGTCGATTGGGATTATTTCTTGGCGTTTCGAAGCGTTCTCATTGCCGATTTTTTTCTGACAGGGAGAAATAACCCTCGGATTATTAACTTTTTTTTTTGTTTTAAGTCACGATTGTTCCGTGTTCCGGTGCAGGGATTTACTGCCGCAATACAATTTGTGGCGACTTTCCGCATCTCGACAAGAGATGGCGCCACACGATCCTGAATCACGCTATCGAAGTTTTCTAAACACCTGGCATATATACAAAACTTCGAAATGACACTATTGGAGCACGGCCGCTCCCCAGGCACGTCAACTCGCCTGGCGGGAGATCTCCCTTTGCCAAAAATTCATAACTATATCACTGATCGAGCAATAATCCTTTTGAATTTCATTTTAATGCAATAAGTCTATCAATCTGTAAATTATTGCATAATAGGTTACTACCATATTATCATATTTGTACAATGATAAAGGTAATAAGATATCATCATAAGGTTTAGTAGGTGGCTCAGACTTGGTCATCATACAGGACCAAGTCGTCCTCCTGGTGTTCCTAGGACCTAACTGTACGGTTTTATTTCACAGCGTGCAGTAAAGTGATAGAACGTTATGGAAGGAGACGGACGCGCCTTTTCGATGACGTCACAGTCGGCTGAATCATTCGATCGCATCCACAGCAGGGCCGATGCGATGCCCTCGCGCAGGGACACGCACTGACGATTACTACCTGCCACCATAACCGTAAACATTTGAAATATAGCCATTGTTTTCTTACGCATACGTTTTTAAAGTGAAAAATATATACCCAAGAAACATTTACATAAATATTTGATAGTCATAAATTAGTGTGTTATATTTTTAATATACCTACTTTTGTTGTTTACAAGCATTGTCTGCCAAGCTAAATATTGTCCAATATTAGACCATGCTTCGCTCACTCTGCATTATATTCGCTTTAATAGTACTTACTTTTCTACTACAGCACTAGTGTTTCCTATTCTGTTAATTAACAATAAAGTTTCTGGGTAGAAATTACAAAATGTTACATACGAAACATACAATACACATAAGGATAGGAGGATAAACGTAGTGTTTATCCTCTCCATGTAATGTGATGTGAGAAGGTAATCAGTGAAAGTATGGAACAGGGTGTGATTAAAGCGAAAAAAGTTCTCGTGTCTTGTCATTCTCACTGATTCATCTTGAATTCCGTAGCCTGTCGATTGCGTTATCATCATTTTTGAACGCTATTGGAGCTACAAAGAACTTCACACAATAACAATCAAATTAACAAATCAATGCACGTTTCCGAAGGCGCGCGGCTTTGGCGTGGTTATTCGATGCGCGTATTCTTCGAGCAATAGCTGCGACTAAAATCGTCAAGGTTATGACTAATATAGGATATCATAAAAACATGTGCAGATTACAATAGATTAATAAAATGGACATATTTATAACAACTATCAATTGGCGAAGTTCTCGCCGAATACCTGCTGGATTCACGCCAAATATTCGTAGGTAGATTGGTACATCAGAAACCGTAATATTGCAGCTTAAGTTAAACTCCTATGTACGTACTATTAACTGACATACTAAAAGCAATATTCTGAGCTGTACATAATTAATAAAAATGGGTGCAATTTATCACCCCCATATTACAAAATGTGTTTATATGTTTAGAAATTACACTAGAAAATTTGTATATACATATATCTTCAATGTTTTCATTTCAGTTTTAGAGTGTAGTGAAACTTCTGTCTTTAAAACCAATGTCTTTAAACTTTTGTGTGTATGAAAAAAATCGAAAATACAAAAAATATGAAACCAGACAATTAAGAAAGGGCGAAATCCTCACTTAGAAATTAATAAAAATAGTATTTAGCTCTGTTGCGGAATTTCCCATACTAAGTTATTATAATTATAATCATATAACAATAAAGTTTGCAAAAGTAAAGTAAGTTAAAGGCTTGTGCTATCAGACGATGATTTTAATTGCATACATATTTATTTGTATGCTCCATATATGATAATATTAATCAAACTGTTAATGATACAAGCTTCAAAGCATGCAAATGTTGTTGTAATAAATCACTGTGATAGTTAGAGTGAGGCATTCATAAGTACTATCAATAAATTAATATATGTATAAATAAACAGTACATAATGTCTGTCTTCGGTTTAGAAACACATATATGTGGGTTATAAATACTGTGCTTCTGTATAAACTGAAATAATTAAATAATCAAATGTCCCTAATTAAAATTCATATGACAGCCAATTTTATTACATCCCCTGTCTAATAAAGTAGTAATAAATGCAAAAAATACTCAACACCAATGTAATTTTGAATGAAGATTGAAAATTCTCAATTGGCAAAGTGTATTGTTAATTGGCGAAAACTCAAACATAGATCGTTCGAAACAATACTTATCGGATAATCAAAATTTAAAGGTACTTTGCTTTGTTCAAATTCTCTAATAAATATTTGAATAAATTCCTAACAGTACATCACGTATTGAAATCTCATTATAAGTCGAGGAATTTGAATCGACCGGAAACAATCAGCGGTTATGGGACACGTGTAGAGTACTTAAACAGGGGTGAACAGCCTTCGGGTGAGCTCCGATAAGCGCCACGTTTGCCGGACAATCGTTATAAATTACTGGTGTGTAGACAACTACCCTGCAGCCTAACTAATTTCGTACATAAAAAACATAATGAAGGAATAGGTTCGATTCGACCAAGCAACGAAATGTCCTAGAGTAAATAATATTGGATGAAAATGACTCCCAAGCTGTATTTAAAGATAGTTTTGGGATCGTATTACAATGCAAATCTGAGTTTAAACTATGCTTTAATTTACTATCATTAACTTTGAATGTACATATAAAACGAATGAAAAGTTACACAGCAATTTCGGACAGCATTTATTCACTGCGTCGTGTCCACTTTTGTAGCTTTACAATGTCAAACACAAATAGCAGGAATCGTAGACATATATTAATCAAACATTATAACAGCTGATTGTCGTCCGCCATCGCATATTAACTTTTTACGCCGTCAACCTCCATGGTATAAATAGGTACTTAACCTTGATATAGCCAATATACTTGGGTTAGTAAAAAAGGTAAATACAATTTATTCTGGAATTACTCTTAAATTACTCTCATTTTAAAGATAAATATTCCAGATTGGTCAGAGTAGTGTTTGGCCATTTTTAAATGACTGGGTAATAAGATAATTAAACGGCTCCTGACTTAAATATTGTTAAGTTATAGGAGATACACTACGCGATTTACAGCTATAAGTGAAAATATGCAAATGGATTACCTGTTTTGATATACAGCTTGTACAGATAATTAGTATAGAAATATTTTGTTATAATTCTAATTAACCAAAGCGTACTTACAACAAACACATTCGAGTATTTTTTAATATGAACATGTCTATGAGATTTGTTTTTCTAGCTGATAAGGTCAATCATCTGGATCGGCCCTTAACATGGGATGATAATAGAACATACTCGTACTATTTTACTCGAACCAATTTAGGCAGTAATGCCAATTCTTCTGTTTCACAACACAACATTGAGGTCAGTGGATCATCGTCATGGAGAGCTAAATGCATTCATCGAGCAGAGTGATAAATAATGTTTGTGGCAGCTATGAACAGCATTTTATGGTTTAGTCAGAATTCTTAAACGCAAGATGTATAAAAATTGTTTTATGGCTTGAATGTGGTTAAAAAAATAAATTAATCATTTATATATGATGTAATAGTGGTATACAAACACCAAAATTGATATACTCGTATTTGCATATTTTTAAAATATTTTAAAAATATTTTTAAAATATGCAAATATATCAATTTTGGTGGTGGTTTCTTGGTCTTGTTAAGAAATACTTTTATTATATATTCAATTCAATGCATTAGAACAATAAACAATAAGTCTTATATAATAAGAAGGTAGCAGATGAGAATGTTCAGGTCCGTCTACTGATATCCTACTGATCTTTATATGTACATTTCCCACTGTAAAGAGATTGGTCCACAAAATTAGGGCCAGCAGTATAAGTGCTGCTTCTACATGCCAATAGATCGGCATAAGAAACAGTTTTTACAATACAAAATTTAACAGGTTTTCAATTTCAACTGTTTTCACAATCACACATCATGCATTAATGATAACAATCTGTACAAATATTTATAAACCACATGAGGTCACGTTCTCTTTTTTTAAATCTGCTAACGTCTGGTACTACTTTTTAGAACCATTTATTAAGTAATGTTTATGGGATGGGTCATATATTTTTTTTTATTACGAAAGAGTAAGAAACGGGCATGCACCCACCTGGTGTTAAGTGGTCACTGCAGCCCATGGACAACCACGTCCAATCTCAAACAGCACTGAGGTTCTGTTTGAGATTGGACTAAGATGGTCGCCTCCAATAGTGTGTCTCGCAATGTTTATTTAATATTAATCGAACCACGGTGCCCAGTTTGTTCTTTTACAACAGAATAAGGAAATAAAGGACAGTAGCATGTCTATAATCTAATTATATACGTAAGTATTTTGCAATACAGCGCTATAAATGTGATTTATCTATTATAATTACAATAACAGAGTTATCGCACTGCACTTGTTAATGTATTGTGCAGTAATGAGTGACGGGCCGGTGGCTTGACCACACATTTCCTGCGATACAGCAGCCGGCAGATAGGCGCGTGGCGGCCGACTTCCGTCCCCCGGCCGGGCGGCAGCCGACCCATCTCACTTACTCATCTCTAACATGCTTTCAACCGTAAATAACGTCTCGAACACACTCATTTACGTTTCGTTTTACTCTACTTTTTCGTTGTTATTTGTATGTACTTTAGACCTTTTTCTAATGTTGACTGACCTTTTGATTAACACTACATGTATGTATGTTGAATACAGTTAATGTAAAACTGTATGCTACTAAAGGTGGTAGAGCCATTAGAGTTCGCCTGGGGCGGTACCACCGCCACCCTCATAACCTGCCGTAAAGCAACGTGTTCTTCATGTATTGTGTTTCGGTTGGGGAGGTGTGGTT
>DWON01011027.1:0-10426 GCA_018251015.1 Phocides pigmalion okeechobee
CGCCACCCTCAGAACCCACCGTAAAGCAACATTTTCTTCATGTATTGTGTTTCGGTTGGAGAGGCGTGGTTGCCGAACACACATTATTGGAGGCGACCATCTTAGTCCTCAAGAGTAGAAACGCATCCACGTCCTATTTGAGATTGGACGGGGCTTTCCATGGGGTGCAGTGACCACTTAACATCAGGTGACCTGCATGCTCGTTTGCTACCCTTCTCACATAAAAAAGGGGTTGAAATATTATATGAAATATCATAGTAGCGAGAGCTAGGCCACGGTCAAGGCCTAGTTCTTTTTATAACCGACGTTATTCGACTGGTTCCATTAATAACTAACAAACGAGCACATAAAATATAACCGCATGTCCATAACTTATCTGTTTCTAATTTTAAAATGGCAATGTGGCTACAATCTATATTTATACTAATTTATATCTCTAAATATTATAAAACAAATTCCTCCCTTGCGTTTGGCTCTCTGTTCATGATAAACTCAAAAGCTGGACGGATTTTCTCATAGTTTTCAAGAACAGGTAGATTGATTCTTGAGGAAGATTTGGTGCATAATAACTTAAGTTATTACGCACCAAAACCTTCAACCAACAAAATAAAATAAACTCTAACAGAGTGAAGCTGAACCGGGTCGCTAGTAATTACTAATGTTTCGTGGCGGACCTCCACACTTCGGTTAGGGCGTTCATTTTTCATGTGCAAAAAGGATTAGCGTCTTGCTGAGATTCTCTGAACGTTATGACATGGGGCTTTTAAAAAAGGTACAAAGAGACCTCTTCTTTAAAACCGGTGATGCTCGTGACTCCTCGGGTATTAAAAATGACCAGGCGACGGCGACTGATTTCTAACAAGCGGCCCGTCTGCCTTTTCGCTCGACTATTAAAAAACACTGTTTTCAATTTAAGCTACAACGTATTCAAATACGTGATTTTAATTTTCACCCAATGAGTGAAATTACTGTCAATGCGTCCAATTGAATCTATATTTTGCGATCCTTAAACCATTACAAGGACCACGCGGTACGATTATCAGAGTTGAACAATAGAGCCCGGATTCCATTTACTGACCGAGCGGGTTATTGAAAAATAATTGTAGGGGAATATCTCAAGTACAAGAGAGCCAATAAGAACACTATTAGGAAAAATAGTTGGTTCATACTTCAGCATTGAATAGAAATTATCATTAACAAGCATTTTTTGTATATAAATGTATAATTATATACCACCCAACTACATACATATACTTATATATCTAGTAACATATACTTAGGTATCACAAAAATTGTACAATTAAAATAATGTCGATCAAGTTATGACATCCATCGGAATTAAAATCGCTAGGGTGATTGGCGATATGGTAATGGGCGTTTCACAAGTTCAAAAGAAGGCCGTAGTTTTGAGGCTTTTATCAAACGAGCATGTAAATCAACTGATGTTAAGTAGTCGCATCCTATAGACATCCACGTACAACCACAAATACGACTGAAATCCTATCTGAGCTCGAACGAAAATACATCGCTGCCCCTAAGAACAAGATGGTCGCCTCGGTTCAAAGTATAGCCGGCAACCGCACCTCTCCAATCGAAACACATGTAATGCCTTACGGCGGATTATGAGGGCGGTACCTCCCCGGTGTAACTATGATGCTCTCACCTTTGAAATGAAACGTGCATCATAACTCTAAAATATCTTTGTGAATATCTAAAACCGATCGATCGATCAGCTAACATGCCTACGCCGGATGGAAACAATCCTATTACAATGACTATATAAATAGTACCAGGTGGAGTGCATGTACGTTAGCAATATCAGTTCACATAAGATTTATGTAACGATCACTATTAACAATATACAAATACTGTTTACTGAAACCTTTCTGATATCATAGCACACTATTACTAATTTGTCAAAATATTTCTTGACCTATGAGAAGTTTCTTATTACGCTGTGGACATTCATAGGTAAATTATGATACTAATAACAACGATTATGTTTGTTTAATTTGACATCCTTTATTCATCATACGCTTATTAAAATAAAGAACGATATTATATAGCATAAGAGTAGCAAATTATACTTTAAAGACAATAGTGATTGATCACTGCTCATTGGTCGAAGTCTTGCGTGTGCGACTACAGGCGCGTCGTTACTACTTATGAAGTAAATATTAAAGCGTTTTATAAATGTCTATTTTATAAAATCGGAACTAAACAGTTTGTCTCTCACAGTATGTAGACCAAAGTGTTGACTCTCGTGTACTCCCATAGGTTAGCATAGTATAGCCCATAAATCTCATAGTATATCCCAAAAAAATATACTCTGATAAGTATCGATCGTTGTTCCTATAGCACCATATGTGTAAGGCGGGCCGATGCCTGCTGAGGTCGCGGTAGTTGTCCAATTGGGATCCCGTGGCCACCGAAACTTTAAGGGCTGTGTAGGATTAAAAAAAAGATTTAAGCCTTTGCCACGTTGCCAGGTACCCAAATTCAAACGTAGCGGTGATGCCTAGCGAAAGCTTTAATCATATTTAGATAACATCTTGAAATTTGATACCACTATCAGTCAACGTCTGTCGTTAAAAACTTCTATCGCCCGTTTCGTGTCCTATAATTGCATTCAAATTTTCAGACAAAGGGTCGATGGGAAGTCGTAAAGACGACTAGAACCGAATCTTCTCGAAGATCCCTGATCAATTTATTTTTAGATTAGTGCTTCTTCGATCCGTGATTTCTATCGAAATAATTAATGCCTTTTCCGAAGAATCAATCCCGAATACGTCTAAGAACTCTTCAATTATTTGGAAAACTAAGTGCTAGCCACTTCGTTTTCCAAATAATTAATATTTAGTATCCTTTGCGGTGTATTGACAGCTGTCTTGATCAGGACAGGACCCTAATAGGACATAATTTAACTATTATACTGCCCTTGTCGCTGAGTACTTATTTGGATACAAACCTCTGAAGCTAAAACTGCCACTAAATAACGGTGACAAATGTGATCTTGCCTTACCCTTAAGGCTAGAACTTGTACGAATCGACCGAATATCACCGTCTCAATTTTTCTAGTGTTAAGATATCGTGTTAGTTAAAAGGTTCAAGACACAGACAGACAGCTCAATTATATATGAGACAAGACGAGAAAGGCATTTGTAAGGATTCAGGTAAGAGCACCGTTCTTTATGGAGTTGGTTACTCACGTCCATGGCCGACATTGACCAAAATCATCTGGTGAAGTGCATACTAGTTGATGTATACCTTTTTGATGTAGCTGACACTGGGAGGAGAATATTCTTTGTTCACTTGAGTCTACGTTTCTTCTCTCTAAAAGATGTGAGAAATGAAACACAGAGGAACACAACACCCTCCCTGACATGAGTCAACGATATTCCTATCTAAAGGATTTTAGAAATGAAAGTTTTCTTCACACACCATCATCGCTTATTTGATTCAACAATTCTTCTATCTAAAAGATTTTAAAAATTAAACTTGTATTCAAATATCATCATCACTCGTCTTTCTCACCCATTTTCCTATCTAAAATATTTTTGAAACAAGACATTATAGTCTATAGCTCGTATTATAAGAAACAAACGCCAGTATTTTCCCAATTTTGTTTACTCTCACAGTTATCAGCCGAGAAACAATGGCGTATGGGCGGGATCACTCGAATCGGTATAAATCATAACATAACGGTAACTATAGCGCGGATTGGATTTGAATTTTGGATATAAACATTTTTGTAATACTCATTTTGTATTCGTCGGCATCTTTCAACAGCATTAACATTAGTTTATAATGTATATAAATACTTCAACGTATTATTTACACGTTGAAGTATTTTATTTAAAGGTGGTAGGGCCGTTAGAGCCCCCCGGGGGCGCCCCCCCCCCCCCCATAATACCCCGCCGTAAAGCAACATATTCTTCATGTATTGTGTTTCGGTTGGGGAAGTGTGGGTGCCCTGTATACATTATAGGAGGCGACCATATTAGTCCTCAAGAGTAGGAACGCGTCCGCGTCCATCCTTAAATAGAACTTCTGTTTCATTTGAGATTGGACGTGGTTGTCCATTGGCTGCAGTGACTCTACACATCAGGTGACCTGCATGCCCGTTGCCCGTTTCTTACTCTTTCATAATAAAAAATACGAATATCAGGCATTATATATTGTAGTTTATCACAAATTGAAATAAATATATAAAGTTAAATTAACGTAAATTGCCAAATATTTCCCGTCAGATTGAAACCATTGCGTTGTTAAGTCCTGATCAAACTAAAAGTCTGTAAGTCGTAGACTTACGAAAGCACTTACGAAGTGTCATTTACAATCTTTTCTAATCGACTGCCGGTTCAGAATGATCTTAACTCGGAAGATGTGGAAAAAACCTTAGATGGTGTGATGTTTGTATTTTATTTACGATAATCTGATTTAATCCTTACATTTAGTCGCAAATGGCATCGCAATTTATTCATTGAGAACATATTAATTGAAACTGATGCCGCAGTAATGACGTTCGAATCATTTAAAACTTAATGCAGGTACATGGCGTCGTTTTCTTGAAATCGACACGTCATAACTGAAATGTCGAACCACGACGAGTTATTGAACGTCGTCTTTAGTGAATTTCTCGTCGATGTTTCTATTTTCCAAATACACGTTGAAATCTGTCCCGTCGTCATTAGAGAGATAACTTTGAGCGACCTCAAAGCTTACTTAGATCAGAGTTACCACAAATCACTTCCACAGATCTTCGTAGGATTCGTAAATTATTCCTGGCAAAATACGAAATCTCAAGATCTATATCAAACTGAAATGACTAAAGGTAAGGTGCAACATTCGGCCGGGATTGAAATACGATATCTCTCGTTTCGTGTAAATCTTTGTACATTGAGATGAGAAATATGCGTTTTATTGCTTCTACTTAAGAAAGGTTTCTTTTTTACTGGTTTTTGTTAGGATACGAATTTCAATTATGTTACCTTTATACATATTTTTGCCAAACCTAAGTTTTAATGGTACTTTCCTGGACTATAATAGTTAGAGCTCACTACTGAGATTTGAGAGGTATGGCTTTTAATATTTATTCATGTTTGGATCATCATTATCAGCATACCACTGCCGGGTAAATCTCCTCTTAGAGAAAAAACATAAAATCATAATCCACGATACTGCTGAAGCAAGGATTCTTAAACTGCTTCTTTGATGACATATGTAGAACTTAGGACTTTATACCAATATCATCGCGGAATTTATGCAATTTACTAAGTAACGAATACTCATGATTAATAATTTTTAATTAACGACGTTTATAGTACATCTTAGGTGAGCAGATTTTCTTTCGATAATTTCTTTCAGAGATAATAATCGTATCTATATATCGACAAAATATTGGTAATCGTAGCAGATGTATTGTACGTGGCAGGTATTCGTATGAATACTCACATTCGAAGCTTGAGGTATCTCAAGCTTCGAATGTGAGAACATAGTGAGAGACCAGAATCAGTCTCACTATTCACATAAATCTAAACTAAATCTAAATAAAGTTTTTTCTTAATCGCCAACATATGAACTGGAGTAGAATCTTATAGTTTTTACTTATTGTATAAATACACACGTTCGGTTTTTCGTTGGCGCGTTATAATGCCTGAATTTTACTCTTTGACAAACCGGCCTTTGATACGCTCTGATGTAGTCTATTGTGTTAGTTCACGAGTCAGGTCCAATTGTCGACATTTCTCCTCGGTAAAAAGCTTTAGAGAAATGTATCATGAGGTGTCGTGAATATCAGCTGCGATTTTGTGAAATGTGCGGCCCATGAGGGCGGATACGTTTTGTGTACGTGGGTGGTCTCCGCGTAGTTTCATGATACTTATTTTCATGCTCTTTGAAACATTGTACGAGTTATTGTTTGTGAGGAAATTTGTCATGAAATCTGCTGCTCGCCCGCGACCAACGTTTGTCAATTGTTTCGCCCGCTTTGATACACTGGTCCACTGTGGATCCATAGAACTTCATAGCATATATCACTGAGTACAATGTTCATTAGCTGAGCTCTTTATGGGTGAAGGGGTGGAGTTAAACCCCACCCAAGTCCAGGGGGATAGGGGTGTTTAGGCAAATATCAAATGTTTCCCTCCAAAAGTAACTATGAAATTATGGAAAAATTGGTTATCAATGGATTTCGATTTAAATATATCACTATTGAAGTAATTTAAAATAAAACCCTGAGTATAGCGCGGGTATCTTTTTGCGAGGACTCTTTTCAGATGAAAGTCCAAATAAGTTCACTTTAGACGCCAAGTTCCAAAGTGGTTCAAAAAACGCATTTGCAATAAAAAAATGCATTTATAAAATATTAAAGAATAAGGATGGAGAGGACTCAAACCAAACGACGACGGAGAACGGCGTCGAAACGCCTCCAAAATCGCCTCCCATAATTTTTGTACGACCTTCAATATCCATTGAAAAGTTTAATCAACTGGAATCACGATAAATAGTCAATTTCAGATATTTCAACAACTTCTTAAGCAAAACATTCAATAATATATTAAGTGAACTGAGAAACTAGTACGAGATAGACGTTATACTCAATTGCTATTTATTAACACCCATGGCGCAATGGTCATATTTATGCTTCTGTCATGTCAGATAGTCAGTCATGTCATGTCAGACAATGAAAATTTTTATAACTATTCTAGGCTGGCTGTTTACTGAATCTTATGTGTTCGTCGTAATCTATATATATAAAAATAAATCCCGATTTTCCTTGGTCACAGCATCACGCGTGAACGGCTGGACGGATTTCAATAATTCTTTTTTGATGTGTTTGTTATTGTTAGAAAGTTCTAGTGAAAGAAAAAATATTAAAATTGAGCGATAAATTAGAACATTTAAGACTAACCTAACCTAACCACCATAATAATTTTCTGATGTAGCTTTAGCGTTTTTGACAGTTCACTTTGAATGTTTTTAAATTACCTTTTTATTTATTAAGGTTCGGATTGATTGTTTATAAGTAAGACAAGACAATTTCTGTAGGGTCAGCTAGACAATCGTACCAATCACATACATCTCTCACATCTTAGACTCGCTGGAGTCGAAGATGAAAACTGATAAGTACGTAATATGTGAATACATCACACATGTCACTATAACCGTTATAATAACTGTTTTCAGTATATTCCAGTACCGTACAATACCGGACACACATTATTGGAGGCGACAATCTTAGTCCTCAAGAGTAGGAACGCATCCGCGTCTATCCTTAAATAAAACTTCTGTTCTATTGGACGTGGTTGTCCATAGTCTGCAGTGACCACTTAACATCAGGTGGCCTGCATGCTCGTTTCTTACTCTTACATAATAAAAAATCAGACAATTAGGGTTTGGTGTATTTAGAGTCACGAAATCAAACAAATTCGTAACAGAATTACAGCCGCGAGCAAAGAGATAAGAAAATAAGGAAAACATCGGAAGTAACTCGGAATTACACAACTTAGCTTAAGTCGCGGTCATTTATCGTCTAGTCAGATAGACGCCATTACTACGACTTTGACCACATTAATCCGAAAACTGCCAAAATAAAAAATTAATCAAGTGTAAATAATAACAAGATTTGGTGACATGTTCAGTAATTATGAAGAGATATTTCATGAATTATATCAATAAGATTATGCCTACATTTAAAACACAATTATTTCTACAGAACATCTAAACGCTATAAATATAAATCTATAATATGAAAATAAATGTTATGTAGAATACCTTAAATCTGTTTATAATAAAAGCTAAACTTAAACAAAGGAAAGGCAACCCTAAACAATCTAAAGGGTGTCCGTGGCTATGCGACATGGGTCTAAGAACGCCGTCCGCTGCTGGCTCACTAATAGTTGAGGGTAACATCTTATTCTTCAGGAGTAGCAATGCGTTTAGGATCTATTTGGGGTGGACCCCTGTTACACATGGAATTGATTTCGTGTTTTAGGTCTTTGAGTGGGTATGACCACCTAAATTCAGAACGATTGCTTGTATGTTATTTCAAGTTCACAATAAAAATGAATTTTCTGTACCGTGATATTTCCATCCATATGCATTATAAAAAACTATAATGGAAAATTCCGATGGCCAATACCGAAATACTCTACGCTTATAGCGCCAAATTAGAACAGAAGAAAACAAAATAAATAATAGACTAGCATTTTTAAAATCCATTTTTGAAGCCCTAAATCTTTTGTACATGCGATAAAGTCAAAATGCTTTGAAATTCAATCAAACAAAGGAATCAAAGAGAAAACACAAATAAAAAGAATCCAGTTCTCGCGTTTAATAAAACAATAGATTGATTATTTCTACAATTTCCTTTCTTTTATTAGGTTACCTACTTCAAGTGGTCTGCCATAGGCTTAAACAATAGCCGTAGCTTAGCATTAAGGTTCTCTCACACCGGAGTTTTAAGGTTCGAATCTTAGTAACAAGTTTTAGTCGAAAGCGGATCTCGGAGTCGAAAGTAAAGTTAATTGTAAATTATGTACAGTTACTTGTTGTCTAGAAAAAATATAAATCTTTACAATATTTTTTATCACTTTCTACAAAATCTCTCCATCAGCTCTCCATTAAGTGACAGAAAATTGTATTAGAGGTTAAATTAATCCCTTGCTAGAAGCGTTACGCCACGTAAAAATACACTTTAATTAAATTCTATGAAATTAAGAATTAGAATTGGAACTCGGGCATTCGTTAAACAAACAATTAAATATCCTGTCACATTTGTCCTTTTTATTGGGTCCTTGAAAGAAAGTTCAGTACAAAACATGTAGATAAACAGGAGGGACCCCAAAATCGTATGGATACAAGGCTAGCTAATGTCTTTCTGGAGGCAATTAAGTTGAGAGTTTCTTTCGCTTCTTGCACTGTTTCTTGTGTGTTTTGTGCCTCCATCCTGTTAAATGAGACGTGACGTCAGTTTTACGGAGCTTTAGAAGAAGATAAAATAAAAAAATAACATTACATTTATTAAAAGATACCTTTAAAAAAGTAAAAAATCCTAAGTATAAGTGAAAGTAAGTTAATAAAATTTATAGACGTATATAGATTATGTTAGGTAAAGCTTCGTCCAAATTGTTGTCTCTTGGATGGGTTCCCACAACGCTGGCAACCTTACCTCATTAAATAGCCAAACTAATCCTTTGGCCGAGGTAAGCGCCAGCCCTAAACTTAGTTAAAAATAAACTTAGTTGAACCTGGACATTGGCCATTAAACAAATTGGACAAGTTGGTCTCGACCAAGAAGGTACCAGCTCACAATCCGACGTAAAGCTACTCTTGTGTTTCGGTGGTAAGAATTAAATTTTTGTCTTTTCTAAAGAGATCCCTGCCTTTGCATAAATTGAAAAAAAACTGTAAAACAGGTCCTATACCGTAATGCATATACATTATCGACGTGTGTAATGTTTATTTATCAAGGACTGATTTAAAAAGAGTGCCGAGAGTTGTTTCCGAAATTTTTTCTCCCTGTCAACCTTATCCAACCGGGCGCCCAAAGCTGATGTACTGATTTTACATTGTACCATTGATATTCATTAAATGTATGTGAATTATTATATAATTATTTTAATAATATATTTGATATATAGTGATGAAAATGTTAAAACTAATTATAACAAAAGCCTAACCTAAACAATCTAAAGGGAGTCCGTGCCCATGCGGGATGATTTCACTAGCTACATTCCCTCATTAAATAGCAACCGCAATTCTCTGCGTGAAATATGAACCAGCCTCCTTGTCATCGGCGGCGTTGGATTTAAATTTGAGATATAGCCATTTAGTCCCTTGGAGCAACGCATTTATTAGTTCAGAAAAAAACTCAATAATAACTCATGTTTCCATTTACCATTTGTATAACCATTAATCAAAATATTGATTGGTCGAGAGATTACGTCACCTACTTTTAATTCCGACTTAATATTATAGAGCATACTGCAAGGTGACACAATTTGTGGCGTTCGATTTTCGAATTTCGAACGACTGGCGAATTTCAGCGCAACGTTGATATCGAACGTAATATAATTCTTACGCTTCAGTGGAAGTAAAGGTCACCAGCTCGCTTACATGCAACGGATTTTAGTCCTCTGAACTAACAACGCAATTAAGGTCGATTTGAGCATGCGGTCGTTCGTTTGCTATTCCCATTTCTTAAACAAAAATAGGGTATACATCTACTCACGTATATGACAGTGGAAAGATTCTGACACACGATTAGCTGTCTCGTGTGCACCATCTTTCTAAAGTTATACTGTGTAATGTTTATTTATTGGACTGATTTAAAAAAGGGGCGAGAGTTTTTCCGCCGGCTTTTTTCTCCCGGTCTACCTTAGCCAACAGGGCGCTCAAAGCCGATGTACTGATTTTACACTTT